>CAIGRF010201804.1:16380-41774 GCA_903798235.1 Fraxinus ornus | reverse complement strand
TTCATCCTCTCAAAATTCCTCTCCCGTTGCCACTTCATTGTGTCGTTCGCCATCAGTGCAAGCCACCGCAAAATCTCCGCCATTGCGTCTCTCCACCCGGCAGCCAACAACTCATCTTCCTCCACTTTTTTCATTTTGTTGCTCGGCTTTATTCTTACAGAAGCTTTCGAATTTTCCAGCAGCATTTGGTATAAGGATTCACGTTCTTCATGAATCTAAATGTACACATCTTGGGACTGACAAATATCAGACAAAACCACTAATAACTTAGAAAACTGCTTTTGCAATTCCTAATTGAAAATAGTTGGCGAGAAAATAAGGGATCCATTAACGATCCTTACCTCCTTCATCGTCATCCCCCCAAATCTTGTCGCCCCTACTTCTCCACACTGCCGACACAACCACCGTCCCTCTTCTTTCTCCTTCACTACTACTACCAGCAAACCCAAGCCTAAGCACAAACCCAAGCCATTTACTATTACATTTCTACTTTATCCACTGTCCGATGAGACAATCGAGGAAAGTTGAGGTGCTATGCCGAGCTAGCATCGAAGCTGGTGGACGGGAGATTGATAGCAGAGAGCGTGGTGATTTTGGGATTAAGGGTATAGAATCTGGGGGTTTCGGGATTTTGGGGGTTTTGTTTTAATTTAGGACGTAATTAATACGGGTTTATGTGATGTTTAATTGATTGAGAGTATTAATATAATTGAGTTATTTTTTAAAGTATGGGGCCTAATCTTCCCTTCACAAATTATCATCAAATCGGAATTTATTTGGATTGGGCCGCTCAAATTACCAGGTTTGTTGTTGGAATGCAAGTCAAACAATACGGCTTGCTTTGCAATGAATTAAACCCCCCCTTTTTTTTTATTAGAGGTCGTCTTCAACCTCCAGCCGGGTAATTTTGATCAGGTTGCAACCCGAATAAAAATCGACGATTTCTTCACCTTTCGATATGAAAAATTACGTTTCAAATCCCAAAAATGTTAGAAACCCAATTTCCTAATGACTTCTAATCTTATTTTTCATAAAAAACGTACGAAACATAAACTTGAAATCTAAGGAAAAAAATTCTGTAAAAATTCTGGAAAAAACCAGAGAGAATAAACGAGCAAGACAGAGGTAAAACAAAGCTCTGATACCAAATGTTAGCATAAAAGACGAGTCTCTAATGTGGAATAAAGACTTTAAAACAGAATCGAAAAAAACTTAATGCCAAGAAACAGTACCTCCAACCATTGGTGTTCCTCACGGTTTTGCTACGCTTTCTCACTGATATTTGTCATTTCCAAACTCTACTCACTCTATTAGATGGTGTAAGACCGAAAGGGATTGAGTGATCGAGTTTGGGGACCAAACTGTAGTATATATAGCCAAAGCTTCCATCACGCTTCGGCGGTTACGTGTCCCACAGTTCCAACTTCTACGAATGTGATGAATACCCGAGCGGACCACTTCGGGTGTTGGAGAACACGGAGAAACAATCAACATGTAAATGATATTTAATTTTGTCCACTATCACTTCGAATATTCTTTATTCGTTTACTAAGTCGATTCTCAGCTTCCGTCTTATAATGTTGGAAAACATTTGAGGTTTCATTCTTATTTTTTAGCAAATAGACATAACAATTTTTTTTACAATCATCAATAAAAGTAATAAAGTAGCACAGGTGGTTTGAAAGATGGGTTACAAGTCCGGTGTCAATTTTAGTGTGGTTTCGGTGGAAGTGTGGTCTTTGGGCTTTAAATTGTGTTTGTAGGTGTGGCTCCGGTGGGTTAACTGGAGATGGAAAAGATGGACTGGAGGGTGGCGCCTGAGCTGGCGAAAATGAATTCGGTCGCGGCTTTAGGGTTTCTCCAATTTGGGAGAAAACGGGATGTGAAAAGCTTGCATGGAATGTGCTGGGTTTTCAATTCATTCATTTTTTATTCATTGGTTTTGAAGTTCGTTTTTTCTTATAATATATTCTACACATTTTTATACGAAATCATTGTTATTCTACACTCCATTGTTGTTTAATCTGATGTTTTAATTGGCTTGGGAGTGTTACTGTGGCTTAGAAAGAAGCAACAATCGGTTGCTCAATTATAAGCTGAAGTCGAATACATTTTAGCCTCAGTAGCAACTTCACAGACAATTTGGCTAAGAAGAATTTGGGAAACAGTAAGAAGGTAAAGTTTAAATTTCTTTTGTATTGCTGAAAATAAATAGAATGTATGCAGAAGAAATAGAATCAAGAAGGTTTCATAAAATAAGACTTTATACTTTTCTTGAAAAATAAATATAAAAGAAGATTTGGAATTAAAACTAATGTTTCATGATTAACGGTAGGCTAACTGCGCCCATATATATCTTCATCAGGACTTTTGTCGTATTTGTAATGAACTCTTAGCAAAGTGAACTGGGTAGTATTACATAATAAAAGATAACTAAAATCTTATATATTATACCGTGCGTACATTTCGAGTACTACATACCAAATTGCTGTCATAAGAAATCAAGTCCATTATTTAACACACTGTTTGATCATATTACATTAGCTTTTGAGATTGCAGATTCTTAGGGTGCGATTGGTGTAGACTGGACCTTCAGACTGATTGGAAAAGCCTTGAGAGGCACGACCTTCTTTAGAGCACCCCCAAACTTTTTACTAATGTCCATTTCTTCTGGTTTCATTCCTTTTTCGGGTTTCCAGTCGAAGTTATGAATCATCGTTGCAACTATGAGAGGCACCATCCGGGTTGCCAATGGATATCCTGGACATATTCTCTTTCCTGAACCAAAAGGAATGAGTTCGAAATCTTGGCCTTTAATATCTATTTCACGTCTTAAAAACCGTTTAGGATCAAATGAATCTGGATTCGACCAAATGCTTGAATCTCTACCAATTGCCCATATATTAACTAATATTTGTGAGTTCTTGGGGATTATATAGCCATTAATTTCTGTATCAACTTCTGCTTTGCGAGGTATTAAAAGTGGTCCAGTAGGGTGAAACCTAAATGTTTCTTTGATCACCGATTGCAGATATGGAAGCCTTGAGATATCTGATTCTTTAACTTTGTTATTTCGTCCATCAACATTCCAAAGCTCGTTTCTAGCGTTCAACATAACCTGGGGACAGCGTATTATATTTGTCATTACCCATTCCACAGTAACGGCAGTAGTGTCTGTCCCTCCAACAAATAAATCCTAACATACAAGCAGAAATTAGTGAATGGATTCACACGCATATTACCAAAAATATAATAATGTATTTAGAGTCGAGATTTATGTTTGCTCACCAGTAGTAAATGCTTTATATGCTCTTTTGGAAATTCAGACGGGTTGCTTTGACTGTAATCAAGTAGGGCTACTAGGAGATCATTTTTCTGCACATAATCCGGTGATGCAGCTCTTATCTTCAATCGTTGATTTATTCTGTCTTTTAGTATCGAATATATTTTTGTCCAACACAACTCCTGGATTTATGCATTAGGAGTTGTGGATCAATGGGCTTCAAAATGGGGAATAAGTCTACAAGATTAAAAATGGTCATTACTTTGATTATAGCTCGTGTTGTTTCCTTCAATTCTTGAGTAGAATCAGAATTAAACTGAGAACAATCAATCGAGAAAAGAGTGGCTGACATGAAATTAAGTGCAGTTACAAAAGCAGCTTCCCCAACATCTACTAGTTGATGATTAACACTACATTCATGGATGTAGTCACATAGTTTCTGTAACTTTTCTTGCCTAAGGCCCTGGCTTGCTTCTAGTCTAGGCACTGAAAACATTTGTTCTTTAGATATTTTACGAAGAATTCGCCACTGGTTAGCTATCGGCAACGAAGCGATAGAGTGCGTGTCATGCTCATGTACTTCAGCTGCAGTACGGATTTTCCAGCCAAATAAAGCTTGATGTTGTTGAACTTTTTTGGCAATTTCTGGTGATGAAACCACTATTGTATCTCCGCTTCCTAGCTTTAGATACATTATAGGGCTATAAATTTTTGCCAGTTTGGCAAGTGAACGGTACGGATTTCTACTAAGTTGAGGAATGTTACCGATGATTGGAAAACGTTAAGGGCTTGGAGGAAGCTTACCTGATCTCCCTTTCCTCGAATTCAACCTTAGGAGGTGAAAACATGTCATGCCCACGAAAAGAAAAACAACCAAAAAATATCACCAACTTATTTTTTCCAAAAACTAACTCAATGAGGAATGCTACCGTTACAGAAAGAAAAAATTCTGTCAAAATAACAGAACACACACATGGGAGGTGGGCCCCATTTTTTATAATAATATTTTGGGGTAATTACAAAAATACCCTTAAAATTATGGATATTTTGAAAAATTATATGAAAAGTTTTTAGAAAGTAAAAAATACTATGTAAAATAAAAAAAGTGACACAATGTCACTTTTTTATAAAAATTGTCACATTTTTATTTTTAAAAAAAAAGTGATACAAACTCAAAAACAGTGACAAAACTAAAAAAAATGACAAATATCAAAATAACATAATCCATTTGTGCAGCACCAATAATCATGTTCATAAAACAATCACCACGTTCAGGTCAATCCACATACTGATTATGTAAAAAGAAGTGACAATGAAAAAATGATCTACTGTCACTTTTAAAGTTAAGTGTCGATTTTTTTATTAAAAAATGACATACAATGTCACTTTTATTAAAAATTGATATTTGTCACTAAAAAAGTGATAGAAATCAAGAAAGTAACTGAAAAAAGTTATAAAACACTAAAAAAAGTGACAAAATTCAAAAAAGTGACCCTCACCAAATTGACACTGTGTTTGTCACTAAAAAAAGTGACATTGTGTCACTTTCTTAAAAAAAAAAAAAAGAAAAGAAAAAGATCACTTTTTCTTAAAATGTGATATACAACTTTTATTAAAAATGATGTTTGTCATTCAAAAAAGTACTATAAATTTTAAGAAAGTGACAAGAAAAAAGTGACGTACATTAAAGAAAAAAGTGAGAAAAACTCAAAAAAAGTTACAAACATTGACAAAGATTAAAAATGTTGCAAACACATAATAAGATATATGTTTTAAGGCATCCCAATCTCAATCCCAATGCCAATGCAATCAACCAACCCAATACAAAACAACATATATAATCTTCACTTTGCCCCCTAGCACAAACCCAATTCTTCACTTCCCCTATTCTTTTTCCTCACCCAAGTCAAGTTTCACACTAACAATTCTTTCATTTTCCATGTCGTAGATGCAAACACAATTGCATTGAACATCATTTCTTTCTATAGTTCCTCATAAGTTTCAAGTACACCAACAAGAACTAGCAATGTTTACAAAGGGAAAAAAGTCGAACAAATTAAAATCATCAAAGGTAGATAGATATAAACAAGCCAAGTTATCTATGAACAACCAATTCAACTTCGTATGTAGGTTTTAATCAACAAACGACTCTATAATATCTAATTGATATATACAATCCACCTTAACAAGAAAACAATTCTAAGATGATAGTAACAAATCCACACGAAAAATTATCAAATTTAGTACTTGAGTTCATTCCAATGGTGCAAAATACTGAATTTGATTGAGGGTGAATCTGGCCAGCCCCTCCAAGATCATCAAAATCGCAAGTCACGTGCCTTGACATCCTCCTCTTCTCTCCACCACATATATCTCAAATCACTCAATAAAAACCTATCAAATGGAACAAATATCAATGTAGGAATTCCAAAAATTTCAAGATAAAAGTAACAAGTAGTATTCCAAAACTTTAACCACCACTTGCATTTTCATTGTATGGACTGCAAAAATGAATGGACACTTATGAAAAGAGTCTTCATATTTACATAATTGGGCGTTGTTCAAATTTTCCGAATTGGTCAATAAACTTCACAAGGATGATTCCACAATTTATATAAAAGCCATATTTATCACTTTATTGAATATCTTCCAAATCTAAGTTTATATGCTAGTTAATAAATTTACTATATTGAATATTTGTCACTTTTTTCACTTACTGTCACTTTGTTTGGGATAGAAAAGTGATAGAACATCACTTTTTCATATTTTCATTACATCAAACTCATTGGATGCAATTGAATCAAAGAATTATAAATTGAATGCAAGACTTTAAAGGTTTGAATTCGTATATTTAAATTTTCAAAAACACACACTTATATATCTAGTTAATTGCTCTAATAAGATACCGCGACTTTTTCTAGGAAAAAGTGACAAATCAATTGACAGCAAAGTTCTACCTAAAATGCAGGAAAATGAAGAACTTACTACTGCTGAACTCCCCATGACTGATTATTTACAATCCTAACACTACTGTAAAAGCGTTTAAGGTCCTTCATGGCCTTCTCCTCAATCTGAATTGAGCGTATTGATGACGGTGCATCAATCTCTGGTTTGAACCAGCGGTTCACACACCCCGAATTCTGAAGGTGAACCTTGACCACTCATCACAGAGAATTCAGTGGTTCTTGTGTTTGGGCTATGAGAAATACCCTGTTGTTGTATTGTTTAATGTTCATTTGAATTCTCTCTCTCTCTCTCATTTGTAGTCATGAATTGGTTACATATTTCTCAGTGTGTGTGTGTGTTCAGGGGTTTGGAAGCTTTTGGGGGTTTCTCTGTGTGCGTGTTCAGAGGTTTTGGGGAGTGTTGGAGGGTTTTTAACGTATTTATTACGTTATAAATGTTTTAATTAGTTAATAGGGTATTAATCAAATTAGTTATTTTTTTTAGGGGTATTAGGCCTAATTTTCCCTAATATTTTACTCACATGGGGCCCACCCCATGTAAGTATTCTGACATTTTTACAGATGAAATAGTTATGTTCAAGTTTAATTGTAACTCAATACACTAATGAAGGTCTTATTTGTCGATCAAGATACATGTTAAATTCGCACTTTTGAAACACCCCAATCTTTGAACTCTGGCTAGTCTTTCGATCCAAATATAAAGTTTACAAATGAAGAGATTAAAACAAGGACCTAGATGGTCAATGTTCTCTACTCGGCCTATCTCGGTCTCTTTATGTAAAATGTTTTAGCCTCAAGGTTTTCCCTCAGAAAGTCAAACTAATTAGTCATCTAGATCTGACGCAAAACGAAAGTTCAAGGGTTTACTAGCGTAAGCCTCAAGTACGTAAAAATTAGAATCCACCAGAAAATAATAGCAAAGCAAAATGAATCATGTTTATTCTGATAGCAAAAAGCCTTTAAATAGTATCTGAAAACCCTAATTTAAGGAAACAGACCAAAATAGACACTCACTAAATCAGAACAACTAAAAATGCAAAAAAAAAAAAAAAAGATTAAACTTCAACTGCCCGCCAACGTGCCTTAAACAACAAATTTGAGGATGGAAACGAGAAAATCCTTTCCGAAAACATATTATAATAGAAAATCTGACACCGAATTAAAAGTTATGTCCATTTCTTTAGAGCAACTCTTTTAGACAATTTTATATCCATCTCTTCTTCAAACTCCAAAGCTAATTGTCCTACATAAAGATCCCATGTTTTTACGTCAAAGATTGGTCACGCTTTACTTCGTACTACTGCGTTTTTCTTTTCTTTTTCACCTCTTACTTCTTTCGAATTGATTGCTCTCCGTGGAATAAAATTATGGTTTATAATTCTAAACAAGTTAACCACCTAAAAGATGAATTCTAGCCATTAAGGTAAATATTGAAGTTTCATGAGATTTTAATTATGATAAAGATTGAAATCATATAATATATTTAGAATCAGTGTAGAAAATCACAGGATGAAATTAGCTAGGAAGGATACTTATAAAGAGAAAATGAAACTACCCAAAATCACTAAGGACCCATGCTGTTCAAACTTTTTTTTTCTTTTTTTTAATGGCTTTTTTCAAACATTTTGCTAGACCACATATAGACTAATATTTAAAGATTATAGCAATACTCTACTATTGCTTCGTACTCAACTTTGATAAGTATAATGACCACAAACAATAATTCAATAGGAAAATTTATCGCTTTCATTACAGCCACCTTTATTTTTTTATTTTTTATTTTTTATTAAAGGAGGGTGGTACCTCCGAAATTTTATTAATATGCCATCACTTGTAACTTACCGCGGTTACATGAAAATAATGAGAGCAATAAATGATGAAGTATTACTTCACTTAAAATAAAAATAAATGATGGAGAATAAAGCAGTAAACAAGGAAATACTACTTTTTTTTACAGCCACCTTCCTCTCAGTCACAGCAGCAAATTTATTACTTTAATTACATATCCTGCGTAGGAGTTTTATTAATTAAACACACTAAGCACCTCAAGTTTTGTACTACTCATCAGCGGAGTGTTATTGCTGCCGTTTACTTGTAATTGAGAGTGAGGCAAAGATGGATTCTTTGAGTGAAACCACTAGCAAGGAAGAATGGCAAATTTTAAAACGGCCAGGACAATATTTCTACAAGGGTCGAACGTTGGGGTCGGTAAGCACATTTTACCCAGCTTTTTTGTCTTCCACTAAGGGTGTCAAGGAGCTCAACCGCGAGTAGAAACTTTTTGCTCAGGCTCGGCTTGAGTAAAAATACTTCGAACATTTTTTTGGCCAGAGCCGAGAAATTTAGGCTTGACCCGACTTTCGGCTCAAGCCTTAGTGAGCCGATTTGCCTTTTTAGTGTTGCAAAAGGGCTTTTTTGGTGTAGTGTAATACTAGTCATTATTACATGCGTTGCACGAATTTTGTATTTATTTGCGTACAAATTGTAAATTTTTCAGAAGTTGTTGAAGATAATCCGTTTTTGATTAGTTTTCTTAACTAAATATAAGCAATGATGTAATGATTTTATTTTATCTTAGCTAGTAAATGTTTTAGGAGCTTAAATGAAAAATTGATTGATCATTGCTCGGCACAATTTAGCTAGTTACTTGTTTAGATTAAAGTTGTTCATGTTATGAACCTAAATACACAAGTTAAAAGTGATGAGATGGAATTACTATTTGGTGGCACGAGGATAGTGAGTTATGAGATGTTTAGCATAATGGAATTACTATTTGGTGGCACGAGGATAGCGAGTTATGAGATGTTTAGCATAAATAAAGAATTTGTGGGTAGAAAAGGCAACGAGAAGCAAGAAACATAACGCATTGGAAATCTAGTATAATGAACTAGTGAAATGTAAAAACAATGTAAATAAGCGAAGTTGAGAACACCTTTAATTTCCTTAACCATGTCTGAGCCAAACTAACGTATCCTTAAAAGCATTTAAACCATCAAAACTATGAAGCAATTTACCAGTGATCTCATCACAACTCTACGAATCATTGAATTAATTAAGAAAATGGATAAACCGTAAGAGAAGGAAAAAAAACATAGTTCACAGAAGACAAAAAAAAAAAAAAAACAACTTTAAACAATGTGCATGTGAGTTCTTCATTTTTGCTGACTGTTCAGCCTGTATCAAAAGGTGAGCGTCAGGGATCCTATCAGTGCCAAAAGAAGTTTGAAGCTTCGCCAATTCTGCTTCCAAAAGTGTGACTGCCACGTTGGTTCTGGCCTCCCACAATGTCTCCTAGAAAGTTCCAGTTCTGTCAACAGTTTCTACTTCAATCTGAGTGCAAGAAGAATATATTAATCAGGAAGGCATGCAAAAATACAAAGTAAAGAAGCATGATATGAGGACTGCAATACCTCAACATCCCTCTGCGTTATCTTCCGCCCCAAAATCAAGTTTGACACAAATCCATTATAGTAAATCACACCATAAATTTCAGAACACATACTTGACGGCCAATTAGACGATTTCTTAGAAATTCCTTTGCTTCGCGAGCATAAGGAGCAGGTTTTTCATCTCTACTAGGGTTACCTATTTTAGGGTACCTAATACTTGAGAGATTGATGCGCCGCTCTACAGATGGATCCCCAAATGGCAAAGAGTCGTCAGCAACAATTATGCAATCCCCACTAACAACCTCAATTACCTGCAGAAACCCAAATTATAGGAGAGTGCAAAATGAAAGAAACCAAAAGACAAAAGAAGGCAGGTAACACCAGGAACCAAAACATATTTTTCCTGTGAAGTTCTGCTCATGAATGGTCTTTGAGTTTGTGGCCGGGGGCACGTAGGTTGTCCACATCCTCAATCGATTCTTCTCGGCTAGAAGTTCAGCATTCTTCAACCTCCGCTTGGCATCATCTTCCAACAAACTTGCACTCCACTCTACATATTTAGCCCTACATAAACATAACGGGGAAGAAGAACTTACAGTAAATCCCACGAAGGGAAAATTAATGGCATAAGCAGTATAGTAGACATCAAGGAGCTTTACAGCAACTTCTTGCATTATTAAAATTACAAATAAATTATTAAGCACCAATGAAAATTAACAATCCAATTAGGTAGTTTGGCCTATGAAATCGCGGCGAGGTATAGTCCTACAAATAATTTCAACAGACGTATAATGAACGAAAAGGCACTCATTTAAATATGAATGGCAAAAGGAAGAGTTGATTTAAAAAAAAAAAAAAAAAAAACCGTTAAATGTTGGCCCATCACATCATTTACAAAAATGATTCATTTGAAGAAACTTGCATCTTCTGTATCAAGCTCATCCCAGTCAAGCAATCAAAAAGATAATTAAAAGCATTTGGCAAGAAAATTTTATTTCAAAGATAATTGTATTCTGCACTCCCATTTACAATTAGCACTTATAAGCTGAACATGGCAATTATTATAATATGAATTTTTTTCTTCTTCTTCTACTATAAGCAATTCAGAAGTGGACAATGATAGCCGATTCACCATCTGAATAATATACTGAACCGATTAGATTGCTAAATTTGTCATCGCTCTCCAAAACAATCCTGACTTAGGAGCCACCCAATAAGAAGCCTATCTATGAAAATCAAGTACCAATGCAACATGCATCAGAAAATCACTCACTTCTCTATTCAAAACATGAATCTCAATAAAATGTTTGGCTTCCCTCCCAAATGGATCAGGCACAACTTCAGTAGCAGACGCGTAAGAAGCAGCAAGTCTTTATGCCGATGTCAGCAGGGCATGAGGTTCCGTTGTGACCTAGTGCATAAATTGCATTAAGCTATGAGTACATACCTGAATTCCCGCAACAAATACTTGTACAAACTGAAAACTTGGAAGCAAATAAACACGAAGTGTGCTCCCATCTCAAACCTGCTCTACAATAATCTCCATGGGAATACCTTTGTTCGAGGCCAAGAGGCCCATAGCATCAAAATTGCCAGAATCTCCAATGGCTGACGGAGGCAAGTTCCTAATAGATGCCTCAGAAGCACCTGGATCCAACGATAAAGAGGTCATGATTAGAGAACATGACATCCTTTATATAATGATTTAACATAGAACATCAAAGTAGAAACCAGTATAAATGAAAAATTAAAACAACGATATATTAGGGTAAGGGAAATTGATTATGCAGAAAACAAATTCAGACATGCTCCAACGACCTAGATCTTGTTGTTTGACTTGCTCTTCGAGACGTAATAACTCGGCTAAAAAATGACTAACTTCTCTTTTTTGTTGACCTTGATCTCTAACCTGCAGCTAAATAATTCATGTGATGCCAAAATATATATACAGGTGTTGGCAACATTAATGTGGGGGGGGGTCGAAAATGTCACCTTAGCCCAGCCTACTGCAACAACCAGAAAGGAAATTTGTCTGTGAAAGGCGTCGGACGGCTGAACACAGAAAGACATGATTGCTGATATTTTATAATAGAGTAGTTGCACTTGTGTTGGGCCATGCCAACCAAACTCCCTTTGGTGGATGTCTTAAATTCACATTTTTAGTTGCCCTAATTGAAAAGTTTTCTTGTGTTTCTTAATATAAATTTGGCACTGCCCCATAATTTCTATCTTCCAAAAACAGAAGAGCAAGAGGGTAGGGTTTGGTAGGGTTATAAGAACTTGAAAGGAGTAGCACAAGCCCTTATGTATTGATGAATATTTCGATAATTAATTGATGTGAAATTTATTTATTAATATAACCCGCAAGATGTTGGCTATTTGAGAAAGTCAATCTTAAAATTCATGTATTCTTTTTTTTAGTTTTAATTGGATCAAATTATTCGTTTGATCTTAACGAACTCTGATAATATATCAAGATTTGATATAAAAGGTCAACGCGTAGCACAAATCCTTGTATGTTGATTTGTATTTCGATAATTAGTCATCTAAAATTTATCCCTTAACAATGGTAGGTTAGGGGATGGGACATGGTGGGGTCTTTTCGCATTTTGTTCAATGCTCATCTTATTCACTTGCGAGGGAGTTGTTGGGAACCAGAAGCAATTGTCGAGCAATGTTGACTTTCGTGGAAAATTTCCGTGTTGGTCCCCAACTTATAATCTTTACAATAAGTGGCTCCTCATTCTTTATAACAGAGCATTGTGAACTTGAACCTATGGCCATTGCTGCGCAGTAATCCCAGTAGGTAGGTGATTTCCATATAAAAAATATGTTAAGAAAGTTATTCTTTTACTAAAAGATGATTATACTCTTATTTAAATTGGTACCAAACATTAATCACTTGTGGTTTGGTGTTAGTTTAAGAAATTTGTATTTGGTTATGTGCTATTGTTGTGTTAAACTCGATAGCATGGTTGGAACAAAAGCAATTGAAATGTTAATAAACCTTTAGAACATGTTAGTTTTAAATTTAATACGTTTGAACTATGTATAACAATTTTAAAATTTATGAAAGAAAATGAAATGTTAATATTTAAAAGGATACACTAAATAAGAGATGATTAGCCAATTTTCACGAAACTCATTGTAGATATTTTAATGTAAGAATTTATGTGGCTAATGTCTCTAATTAATGAAGTTACAAAAAATAAAATATAATAAAAATAATAATAAAAGAATTAAAGGATTTAATGAAGTCAAATGAATTCTTTATATTCTTGTATTTTGCATGATACAAATAAATGAACGTGAGACAAATACCGAATTTACAACATATACCGGATATGCGGTTTACTATTACATCTCATTGGTTACTATTGCATCTATAATAACTACAAAGTGCCCTTTTTATATATTAAGGAAATAAAATATTTATTAATTTAATATTATTTTTGTGCATGAAATTATATAAAAAGTTGCATTTATGAACTTTCAAAATCTTATCTATAAACCTAAAAGTAGAGGTGTCAACTAGCCGAGCTTTTAATTTAGGCTCGACCCGAGCTTTCGGCTCGAGCCTTAGTGAGCCGGGCCCGAGTCAGCTCGATTTTTTTTTTAAATTCGTGACAAATCTAATTTTTCTTAAAAGAATTTAAAATTTGTGCAATTTATACGTATTGGGTGTGTTTGAGCCACATTATTTTGGAAAAATATATTCTGAAATAGTAGATTGATAATAAATATATGGTTGAAAAAGAAGAAAAAATTATTGATGTGATTGAAAATATTATTTTATTGAAAAATTGTGGTTAAAAATGAGAAGAATGGTGAGAATGAGAATTTTAATGTGTACCAAAAAGGGGGCATTATAAATAATAACTAAATATTAACATATAAAAATTACAACTAAAATGAAAAGAAAAGAAAATATAAAAAAATTAAAAAATAGAAGTGGCAGGGAAGTTATTTTTTAGGCTGACAGCCGACCTGGCTTAAGCAAATGCCCCAAAATGGGGTTCGACCCCAACGAGTCACGAGTGGGCCCGGCTCGGGCTTTCTTTGAGTCCCGCCCGAGCCGTCGAGGCACTTTTTCCATCCCTATCTTCTACATTCAATTGGACTAGGTCAATTGGACGAATAAAAATTTAAATAAAAAAAGGTGTAATTGGTGGTGCAGGTAAACATTAACCCCTATTTCACATTATTTAGGAAAAATAATGTTTTGAATAGTAATTTTTTAGAAGAATATATAAATTCAAAAAGTAGGGAAATTTTTTGATTTACATGCAAAATTTTTTATTATTTAAATGTGGTTAAACATAAGTACGTATAAAAAAGAATTTTCAAATAATAATTGTCAAATATGGACTTGATACAATTGTCGTACCAATGTAAAGCATTTAAGTATAAGCATCAATCGTATGACTTTGAAGCATTACTCTTATAAATGTGTATTTCGATATTAACTATATAATAACATTTTATCATATCTATATTAAGCCATCAAATGGGATTTAGGAGATAATTTATATAGTGAAAATGAGGTGTTACCATTGACTTTGATTTAATATGCTTGTAGTAATTATTAATTTGGTCGCTTCAATTTAAATTAAAAAAGAAAAAGAAAAAGAAAGAGGGGATAAAGTCAAATAAATAGTCTTCTTCAAAAAAAAAAATCTACCAATTATGACTCGGAATGCTCTACAAAGAATTTCGTAGAAAAAGTGTATAAATAAGAAAAAAAGGTTTTTCAACATTTCATTTTTATGATCATACAAAATCTTAGTCGACGATAAGAATTTTGTTCGTTTTACTAACTATATGGCGAAATCTGTGAATCTAGGAATTTGTTTTTGCTAGGTTTTAGTTGATTTTGTAATTGGCCAATTATGTGAACAAAAAGACTTAAATTGATAAAGTGTAATAGTTCAAGGAGTAATGTGCAAATTGCTTAAAAGTCAGTTAAATAGGGTTTCGAGTTTGGAATAAGGAGAAAAACGGCGCGAATTTTCGTTGGACTGTCGTCAAGGGTCGGCTCGAGCTACAAAAGTAGAAAGATCGTCGCTAGACCGTCGCCCCTATTTCGCTCGTACGACACCCTGTCGCTCGACTGTTGAGGCTCTTGGCTCGAGCGACAGCTTTATACGGAAATTTTTTATTTCACCTTTTAAAGGCTTTTTATTCGGTCCATTGATTTTTTAACCTATCTATATATATACCAGAACACGTACAGAACGGTTTTGAGAAGGTTGTTAATTGAGAAAGTTTCATCTGTGAGAAAGATCTATTCATTCCATCATTCAACCTTCATCTTGTGTGAGTGTTTTGGTTAGAAAAACATTAAATTCAATATCCAAATACTAAAACCAAACTTTTTATATATCTATCAGAGGTGCTGAAGATCGATGAAGGTGACTGGAGTTCCAGTCTGTAAAGAACGGGTTGTTCTTCATGATCTATAGGAGATAAGCGATTCTACCAAGCTAGAGGTTGCTGCAGGATAGCGGAGTTCTAGGAGAGCGTTGGTTGTTGCAGTTGGAATTGGTGCAGAGGAGCACAAAATTCAGGAAAGCTATCAGAATTTCAGTCAAGAGATCAGATAGCTCGTGTCGTCGTCTAGTCGGTAGACTGTAAGTACAGATTCGTTTATAGTGGATTGACTGGCAAAGTGCCCGGAGTTTTTTCCAGTTGGGTTTTTCTGTGAACAATTCTTGTGTTCTTTACTGCTTTGCTGTTTGATGTTTATGATATATAAAATACGGTAATTCAACATAGGATAATGCGACTTCCATGATTAACCATCTACATAAGAATTAAAAGTGACTTGTTACTGTTTAATTCGTAATTGTTTTTTTAATTCCGCATTAAATACCTATTCGCCCCCCTCTAGGTATTGTTAGGGTTGAACTTGCTTTTTTTCAATTGGTATCAGAGCTTAATTTCAATTCCTGACCGTTATTTGATTTAATCTAGATGAGTAGTTCTTTGTCTGAACCGTCATATTTTGATGGCAGTAATTATGCATACTGGAAAGTTCTAATGAGAGCTTTTTTTAAGACATTGGATGAACGAATTTAGATTTGTNAAAAGAAAGAGGGGATAAAGTCAAATAAATAGTCTTATTCAAAAAAAAAAATCTACCAATTATGACTCGGAATGCTCTACAAAGAATTTCGTAGAAAAAGTGTATAAATAAGAAAAAAAGGTTTTTCAACATTTCATTTTTATGATCATACAAAATCTTAGTCGACGATAAGAATTTTGTTCGTTTTACTAACTATATGGCGAAATCTGTGAATCTAGGAATTTGTTTTTGCTAGGTTTTAGTTGATTTTGTAATTGGCCAATTATGTGAACAAAAAGACTTAAATTGATAAAGTGTAATAGTTCAAGGAGTAATGTGCAAATTGCTTAAAAGTCAGTTAAATAGGGTTTCGAGTTTGGAATAAGGAGAAAAACGGCGCGAATTTTCGTTGGACTGTCGTCAAGGGTCGGCTCGAGCTACAAAAGTAGAAAGATCGTCGCTAGACCGTCGCCCCTATTTCGCTCGTACGACACCCTGTCGCTCGACTGTTGAGGCTCTTGGCTCGAGCGACAGCTTTATACGGAAATTTTTTATTTCACCTTTTAAAGGCTTTTTATTCGGTCCATTGATTTTTTAACCTATCTATATATATACCAGAACACGTACAGAACGGTTTTGAGAAGGTTGTTAATTGAGAAAGTTTCATCTGTGAGAAAGATCTATTCATTCCATCATTCAACCTTCATCTTGTGTGAGTGTTTTGGTTAGAAAAACATTAAATTCAATATCCAAATACTAAAACCAAACTTTTTATATATCTATCAGAGGTGCTGAAGATCGATGAAGGTGACTGGAGTTCCAGTCTGTAAAGAACGGGTTGTTCTTCATGATCTATAGGAGATAAGCGATTCTACCAAGCTAGAGGTTGCTGCAGGATAGCGGAGTTCTAGGAGAGCGTTGGTTGTTGCAGTTGGAATTGGTGCAGAGGAGCACAAAATTCAGGAAAGCTATCAGAATTTCAGTCAAGAGATCAGATAGCTCGTGTCGTCGTCTAGTCGGTAGACTGTAAGTACAGATTCGTTTATAGTGGATTGACTGGCAAAGTGCCCGGAGTTTTTTCCAGTTGGGTTTTTCTGTGAACAATTCTTGTGTTCTTTACTGCTTTGCTGTTTGATGTTTATGATATATAAAATACGGTAATTCAACATAGGATAATGCGACTTCCATGATTAACCATCTACATAAGAATTAAAAGTGACTTGTTACTGTTTAATTCGTAATTGTTTTTTTAATTCCGCATTAAATACCTATTCGCCCCCCTCTAGGTATTGTTAGGGTTGAACTTGCTTTTTTTCAATTGGTATCAGAGCTTAATTTCAATTCCTGACCGTTATTTGATTTAATCTAGATGAGTAGTTCTTTGTCTGTACCGCCATATTTTGATGGCAGTAATTATGCCTACTGGAAAGTTCAAATGAGAGCTTTTCTTAAGTCATTAGATGAATGTATTTGGATATTTGTGCAAAATGTGTGGACTCCGCCTACAACAACTATTGATGGTGTAGTTATACCCACTGATATTTCTTTGTGGACCAAAACTAATTTGGATGAATGTAATTGAAACAGTAAATGTCTGCATGCTTTGTTTATGGCTGTGTCTCCTGAGAAATTTAGAAGAGTGTCTATGTGTAAGATAGGTAAGGAAGTTTGGGACATTTTGGAGACAACCCATGAGGATACTAAAATTTTGAAAAACTCCAAATTGTAGATGTGGACGTCTAGATTTGAAGAACTTATGATAAATGATGATAAGTTCTATGCTAAGTTGAACGATATTGTGAACTCTAGTTTTAATCTAGGCTGAAGGATCCCTGAGTCAAAAATTATTCGTAAGGTTTTTAGATCCCTACCTGAAAGGCTTAGACCTAAGGTAACTGCTATTGAAGAAAGTAAGTACCTAGACAACATTAAAGTAGAAGAACTCGTAGGATCTCTCTAAACTTATGAATTGACCTTAACACAGCCTAAGAAACAAAAATACACCGCCATGAACACTGTTAGAGAAGTTGAGAGCGAGTCCACTGACACTGAGGCACTTAGGGATGACGAAATTGCCTATTTCATTAAAAAATTCCAGAAGGTGATGAGGAATAGATGAAACCTCAGGCCCAGGGTAGTGAAGTCCCTAATAAACCCTCGAGAGGTAGACGTGAGAAGAATATCTCTAGGACTCCCGTTAGTAAAACTCAATCTATCCAATGTCATGAGTGCAAGCGTTACAGTCACATTAGGAGTGAATGTTCTAATTTGATGAAGAGTTCGGGTAAAGAAAGGAGTAAGGCTTTAGCCGTGACCAGGAGTGATGAGGAGTTAGATTCTAGTTCTCAAGATGAGACATCTGGTGGTGAGGATGAATGAGAGTATATGATCTTCACCATGATTGCTGAAATCAAATCAGACCGTGAGATTGAGAAAGGAGAAAGGGAGGGTGAGAGTGAATGATCGAGAGAATTGTTGAATTGTCGTGTTGCTCACCTTTCTCTCAAAGCGTAAAATAATTTATTGTGGTATCTTAGCAGTGCATGTTCAAGACACATGTGTAGTAACAAATATCTATTTTCTTTACTTGATGAGTGGAATGGTGGTGTTGTTACGTTTGGTTATGGAGCTACTGCACCGATACTTGGAAAAGGAGTTGTGAGTATTGTTGTACTACCTGCCATCTCAGATGTACTGTATGTGAAAGGTTTAAATTCAAATTTATTGAGCATCAGTCAAATTTGAAATACTGAAAGAGGTTACCTTTGTCTTGAAAAGGTGTTCTGTATATGACTCGACTGGTAACATTGTTCTTGAAGGTGTTGATTTTGATGAAACTTTTGCCCCGGTAGCTAGACTTGAATCCATTCGAATTCTTCTTGCGGTTGCCTATACCTTGGGATTTAAACTGTACCAAATGGATGTCAAGAGTGCTTTCCTGAATGATATTCTTCAGGAAGAAGCCTATGTGGAACAACCTAAAGGGTTTGTTGATCCGAAGTATTCGCACTATGTGTATAGGCTGAATAAAGTCTTGTATGGGATGAACGGCTTACTGCATACCTCCTGAAACATGGTTTCGCGAGAGGTGGTACAAACAGAACCTTGTTTATAAGACGAATTGAGGATACCATCACCATAGCTCAGATCTATGTGGATGACATCGTCTTTGGTTATCACGTTAATTCACTTGCTTTTGAGTTCACTGAATGTATGATGTAAGAATTTGAAATGAGCTTGATTGATGAATTAACGTACTTTCTTGGTCTTCAAGTCAAGCAGACTGATGAGGGATTATTCATATCTCAATCGAAATATGCCAAGAATCTTGTCAAGCGATTTGGGTTAGACATCAAGAAACACACTAGAATCCCTATGAGCACCAGTATCAAGTTAGGTTTAGATCCTATAGGCAAGAGTGTTGATCAAACATTGTATAGGAGTATGATAAGTAGTCTGCTTTACCTCACTGCTAGTAAACCTGACATAACATTTAGTGTAGGGGTCTGTGCGCGCTTTCAGGCTGATCCCAAGGAATCACACATGAATACTGTGCGACGTATTATTAGATATGTCAATGATATTGTTGCTTATGGGATCCTGTACTCTAGGGACTCTAATCTTGATCTTGCTGATTATTCCGATGCTGATTGGACTGGTAATGCCGATGATAGAAAGAGTACTTCCGGAGGTTGTTTTTGTATTGATGCTAATCTCATTGCTTGGATGAGTAAGAAACAAAATTCTATCTCATTGTCCACGACCAAGGCCGAGTACATTGCGGCAGGAAGCTGTTGCACTCAACTGCTTTGGATGAAGCAGATGTTGAGTGATTATGGGATTGAACAATGTACTATGACTGTATTTTGTGATAACACTAGCGCTATTAATATTTCTAAAAATCCTGTTCAACACTCTCGAACTAAACATATTGACATCAGACATCATTTTATTCGAGAGCTTGGGGAAACTCAAATTGTGAATCTCGAACATATTTCTATTGAGAACCGATTTGCTGATTTGTTTACTAAACTATTGGATGGTCTTCGGTTTGAATCTCTTCAAACAGCTATTGGTATTTGTGTACTTCATTGACTGAGTCTACTTGAGGCATGCTCATATTCTGCTGTTGTATGACATTTTGTTATGCATGCATCATATTTCTTTACTTGTTTTCATACATTTTATTTTATGTTTTGTGTGCTTGGTGCATTCATGATTTTATTCGAAAAACAAACAAAAGTATTTTCTTTTATTGCTTCAGTTTAAAGTTTTGCTTCAAATTTTTTTGAGAACAAGAAGAGTTTGTTTTGGAAATTGGTTCTACAGCATAACATACAATACATTTGATTTTGTCGATTCTAGTCAAAAGTGAGTTTATCTGGTGAGCTGTAATATAATTTCCATTGCTAGCTTGAGATGTTTATGGAGTATGTAATATAGGTCTCTTCATATACCATCTGCACTACACAAACTATGATCTTGACAGTGTGATTCTACCGCATGTGTGAGATTTGAGATGACAGTCACATATTAGTAGGGTGACTTTGAACATGAATTGACTATTTTTATTAGACCTAAGCTTGATATTACCCCTGCATGAATCAATTTCTGTATGAAAAATTATTATAAGGGACTCAATAACTTAATGCTTCTTTTCGAAGCCTATGTGACTTGAGTAATTAAGCGTGCGGAGTTTCTCATAACCTGGTACCTATATTCATCTGACTTGGGTTAACCGACCTAAAATTCGTTACATGGATCATGTTGTCGCTTAATGGAAATGAGTCTGCACTTAAGATGTATAAAAATATGTGAGCATTCCTTTTGAAAGTTGTGATAAAAGAAACATATTTTTGCTGTAAGTCAGGGGGAGATAAGGAGGAAAATGACGCAGATTTTCGTTGGACTGTCGTCAAGGGTTGGCTCGAGCTAGAAAAGCAGAAATATCTTCGCTAGACCGTTGCCCCTCTTTCGCTCGAGCGACACCCTGTCGCTCGACTGTCGCAGCTCTTCGCTCGAGCAACAGCTTTATACAGAAAATTTTTATTTCGCCTTTCAAAGGCTTTTTTCTCGGCCCATTGATTTTTTGACATATCTATATATATACTAGAACACGTACATAACGGTTTTGAGAAGGTTATTAATTGAGAGAGCTTTATCTGTGAGAGATCTATTCATTCTATCATTCAAACTTCCTACATATCTGTCAAAGGTGCTGAAGATCGAGGAAGACGACTGGAGTTCCAATCTGTGAAGAACGGGTTATTTTTCGTGATCCACAAGAGATAAACGATGTTACCAAGTTAGGGGCTACTGCAGGATAGCAGAGTTTCAGGAGAGCGTTAGTTGTTGCAGCTGGAATTGGTGCAGGGGAGCACAAAATTCAAGAGAGCTGTTAGAATTGCAGTTAGGAGATCAGATAGTTCGTGTCGTCGTCTAGTCTGGTAGACTATAAGTATAGAATTGTTTATAATGGATTGACTGACAAAGAGCCTGATGTTTTTCTCAGTTGAGTTTCTCCGTGATCAATTTTGGTTTTCTTTACTGCTTTGCTGTTTGCTATTTATGATATGCAAACCGCGGTAATTCAACATAGGATAACGTGACTTGCATGATTAACCATTTAGATAATAATAAATGTGACTTGTTGCTGTATAATTCGTAATGATTTTTTTAATTCCGCATTAAATATCTATTCACCTCCTCTAGGTATTGTTAGGGTCGAATTTGCGTTTTTCAGTTTTGGCCAATTGAGTTTTAATCAAGTTGTATTTGGGGTTGAGTTGTTGGGAGTTGGAAGTGTCTTTGGAAATGGTCTAGTCTCCTCAAGAAGATTATGAAATGTTCAAAAGTGCTTGAAGAACTCTATTTGAGCACATACCGAGAATTAAAGGTCACATAAGATCAATGTTATGCAATTAGAAGTTAAAGATGTGTAAAAGTACCGCATAAGTTATGCTACAAATTCTCAACCATGGTTTGAAACCTTTTTTCTCATATAAAACATTCCAATTGGAAAAAATAATAACTCTAAAACAAATGTAGTCCTATGAATTAGCTTTCCAATGCACTTTGAATCGTCTCAATTGAATATCGGGTGCGGAAAATAACAAAAAATACTGAAGACCACTCAGAGAGGGCTCTAGCTCGAGCAGTTTTAGCATAACCTGACTGCCCGCTAGCCACTCAAGGGGTGTTCGAGCGGTTATATCATTTGAAAAACCCTAATTTGCAATTTTCAGTATTTTTATAATCCCGAACAACCCATAACTCTCCATATTATAAATATTCAATGCAAAATTCATCCCAAATGTGTGTTGAGCCATTGATATTCAGTTTTTTTTTTTTGACCTCCACATTCAGTTGGACTAGGTCAATTGGATGAATAAAAATTTAAATAAAAAAAAGGTGTAGTTGGTGCAAACTGCAAATAAGTATTAACCCCTATTTGACTATCATTGTTTAGGAAAAACAATGTCTTGAATAGTGACTTTTTAGGAGAATATATGGTCAAAAAGTAGGGAAAACTTTAGATTTACATGCAAAATATTTTACTCTGTAAATATGTGGTTAAAAATGAGTATATATATAAAAGATTTTAAATAATGATTGTCAAACGTGACTTCATAAAATCATTGTACCAATGGAAAGCATTTAAGTAGAAGCATCAATTATATGACTTTGAAGGATTACTCTTATAAATGAGTATTTTGATATTAATTATTTTATAATAAAACTTTATCATATCTATATTACGCCATCAAATGGGATTTAGGAAATAATTTGCATAGTGAAAATGAGGTGTTATCATTGACTTTCATTTTTATGATCATACAAAATCATAATCGACAAGAAGAATTTTGTTCGTTAGTTATATGTGGATAAATCTGTGAATATAGGAATTCGTTTTGGCCAATTGAATTTTCTCAAACTATTTCTCTTTATGAACCAAAAAGAATTGTGCCAAAATAACAGATGTTAAGAAGAACAAGAGTAGTGGAACATTAGTATTATTATTATTATTATTATTATTATTATATAGGAACTGAAAGACGACGTAGTATTTGATTCTATTTAATTTTTTTTGTAAGATTCGTGAACATATGCATCATTAGCCTCCAATGTACTGTACTAGAAAAATAGACAGACTGATCACTAGCCCTTGAATTTGGTTGCAATGATCATCATGAGTCCACATTGAAATAAAATGACGTTAATTAATTTGTTATCATAAATGCGACTCACGTCCCTACATTTAAGATGAAAATTAAGTGACGATCATGACTCTAGAATTAATGAAAATAAATAAATTAAACATGCTATATAAAGAAACGTCTTTTGAGCATAAACATGGGATCATTTATAAAATTGTTATCAATGTTGAGAACAATGACATTGATAATCGACAAACAATAGACTTGTTCAAAATTTGAATTTTGTTTGTTAAATCTCAGAAGTGTGTGATATCATATTCAAGCAATCAAGTGTAAGGTATTGTTCCATATGATGATTCATTATTCGATACCAATTAATACCAACTTTAATTGATTAGCAAAAAAGTGATATATGATTGATAATTGCTAACTAAACTTATAACTAGCCAAATTATAGCTCTTAAACTCAACTAATTCTGAAGAGATTATGACTATTCAAGAAATGAAATATAAGTGGATTTCAAATCCACTTATATTCCTTTCCTTTAATGTGAATTAAAGAACTTGACAACATTTATCTACAACAAAAACAGTCTAGAACGTTGCTGTAGACCTTTTGCAATGTTTGAATGTATGTTGCAAATCAAAATGTTGCCGTAGAATAGGACCTCTATTGATTGGCAAAATTGAAAACGACTCCTTATGAATAAATTTTGAAATTGCATAAAAAAATGATAATTTCATTACAAATTTTTGAATTCATACACTTGAATATTAGAATGTGATACAACACCACCTACATAAAAATGAGCTTCAAAATGAAATAAAATGGTAATACATCAAAGGACTTCAAGTAGAGATCACTAATCGATTGGCTAGTGGAACAAATATTTCCGAAGTTTCCTTAGCAAACCTTTGTTGTTTAATTAAAGGTAATGCATCCAAAGTCACAACGTTATGCAATCGATCAGCCATTTTAATCAGAACAGCCCTTTCATCTGCACAGTGTCAATGATCCCAAAGTAGAGGACTACATCATAGATTTCACTCCTGTGGGAAGGGGCCAAATTGTTAAATCTATACTGATCAAAGTCACTCCTTCGAGTCACTCGCTCTGCTCGTGCAAGCATGTTGGCTCCTAATCTGATCAGAGGTTTCCTGCTAAAGAACCATAAATATCCAAACTCAGTGGAATTCATCAAAAGAATAGTAGACAAATAAGTACTATAATCAAACACCGTTAATGCCACTTATAACATTGATTTACTTTCGAGCGTCATATGACTGAAATACACCAAACTTTGGAGTGCAATATTCAGTCTCATTTTATTAAACCCAAACAAAAGTGGAAACAACTTTAATCCCTTGTATCTAATTCAATAACATGCAATTACTAGCTTTCAGCACTACAAATTTAAATCTGATACAGTAGACCTTTTCGAGTGCTTTATTAAAAAACAACATGATAAAACTGAAGCTTGCAGAATCCTGAAAGGCAGCATATACCATACACAAACAACTGTAATATAAATAAACAAATCAACAATATTCCAGTAGACGAAGGCTCTTCCAATTGCTTCAACCACCATATTAATTCAATGGAAGAACAATAATTGATTTTAGGCCCACTAAATCAGAAAACAAAGGCTCTAACAATAATGCAGTTTTTCATTTGTTTATTAGAAGAAACTAATTGGGTTTTACTGATGAAAGAGGCATCAGATCACAAAGATTTATGACCATCGCCTCTAGTTTATGATCATAACTTCCAACAAAAATCATTACAAGATAGCCTAAAGAAATAGAACAAATGAATTACGATAATTGCATACCTTCCAGCTAGAATTCGATCCATGTCCTGTAGTTTTGCTTCAAGGAAACGACATGAATCTCTTTTTCCTGAACAACAATTGGATCACTTAATATTCTTCCTACACAAACTAATCTATCACATATTACATGATAAATTACCTGAACGCAATAGAAATGGGGATAAACCCATCTTATCCCGAGTGCTATCATCACGAAAATGAAGGCCAACCAAGAGACTGTCACTACAACAATTTATACATTTTATAACATTTAAATATAGAATTCTTGTTGATAATGCTATAAATTAAAATTGAATGTTATCTAAATATAATATAATAGCATTTTTTAAAGGGCCACCAAATTAAAAAACCCAAAATCCTTCCCTTCATATTTTACCAAAATATTACATCCTACCCTAATTACTTCTTTCCTCAATTTCCATTACCTTGCTTTTCTCTGCCTCTCCATCTCTCGTCTTCTTTCAAAAATCCCATCCTCAAATTTTCATATCTTGTTTCTAATTTCCATCATCTTTGTAATACCCCTAGACCACGAAAGTTTAAGAGATTTGATAGGTACTACTCATACCAACAAGGTGCATCTTCTTTTCCGGAAGCTCATCGTTAGAAACTCCATAGTTAAGCGTGCTTGGCTTGGAGAAATTCTATGATGGGTGACCCTCTGAGAAGTTTTCTCGGGGAGCGTGCGAGTAAGGACAAAGTA
>CAIGRF010201804.1:0-16201 GCA_903798235.1 Fraxinus ornus | reverse complement strand
AAATCGGGAACTAAGTGCTATGCCACCTCTAGGATCCCAACGCCTGGCAACGGATCCTCAGATGGATCAAGCACGACGAGGACGTCGCGAGTCTAACGGGGGGTGATTGTAATACCCCCAACCACGAAAGTTTAAGAGATTTGATAGGTACTACTCATACCAACAAGGTGCACCTTCTTTTCCGGAAGTCCATTGTTAGAAACTCCACAGTTAAGCGTGCTTGACTTGAAACAATTTCATGATGGGTGACCCACTGAGAAGTTTTCTAGGAGAGCGTGCAAGTGAGGACAAAGTATGCTGAAAAGACCCATGTTACTACGGTGAGGACAGTACGTCGTCGATCTAACAGCCGGGACAGCCCGTTAAGTGGGACCCGGGTCGTTACAATCTTTGTTTGCAATTTCTACTTTTTTCAATTGTGAAAGAGAAATTTCGAAGTATATACGGTTTTAATCGGGAATTCGACGAGATTGTTTCTTCTTCACTTCCTTAAGAAGGTATTTTTTATTTTTTTGGGTTCTTAAATTAGATCTTCACATCTTTATGCACTA
Organism: Fraxinus ornus; assembly: GCA_903798235.1. Lineage (NCBI taxonomy): Eukaryota > Viridiplantae > Streptophyta > Magnoliopsida > Lamiales > Oleaceae > Fraxinus > Fraxinus ornus. The sequence goes on along the minus strand of CAIGRF010201804.1, from coordinate 15,650 downwards.
TAGCATAAGCAGGCTAAAACGAGGATTTGATTCGAGTTCGACTGTTGTGGAAATTGCAGCATTTCTAAAAGTCCGACTGTAGGTATTTTTGTGGTGACTTTGGCTGCTTTGGTAGTGTTTGAGATATCTGGTTATACTCTGTTTTCGTTATCCTCAAGTGAGTTCTTAATCATCTTCACCATTCTTTTTCTTTGGGCAAAATCAGCAGCAGTTTTGAACAGATTTCATATCATTTCTGGATTGTATTTTCCTTTATAAACATGTTTTGATGTTGATTGATAATATATATATATATATAGATTGTTTGCACACTTTTCTTGATTCTATTCAATGTATTCGTTTTTGTGTGATTGGTTCAAGATCCTTCAGTAGTCCAACTACCTGTTGCATAATTGGCCATTTCGAAGGAAGGTCAGCTGTGCGTAGATATCCAATCTTCAAGGCCTCGACTAATTAAGAGAATTAACGATATTTAGGAAAAGGCCACAACTTTGAGGTCAATGAATTTGCACATAAAATTAAATCAGGCAAAGTTTGACTTCATGCATCCCTCAAAAATAACATTCCAATTACTTCTATCAGATTTGCCTGTGCATGAAATTTCTCGTTGATAGCCAAATAATTGGTAATAAGACCTCAAAAGTCTCATAGTAATACGGATTCGTCCATTCTTTACATAATGGAGGATCCAAACCATGTGAAATGCCTTGAGAAAGTCTACTTGGGCATTACCTCACTAAAGACCGGATTTGAGTCTACTTGGGCATTACCCCCTCTAAAGACCGGATTTGTTAGTTGTGTAAGGAAAACAAAACAAGATTAATTGAAGTCTGAAGAAATGGTTGCATGTGAAAGAACTATAAGGACATGCTTGGGAAATTTTGTAATCTGGATTATCATCTTCAACAGGCTTTTTCACTGTAATTAGTTCAAAAAGAATTACACCAAATCCATAAACATTAGATTTTGGTTTTGGGGCCTTTAAAGAGCTGTTTTCTGGCTAAAGAAATTCTGGTGGCACATACCATGGTGAACCACTAGCTATCTCAAAATCTAACCGATCCAAAGTCTGAAATTTGTGGTTCCAAGTTTAAGCTTAATGACTCTTTAGACTAATATCAGATTGAAGTGAGGTTTGAGTAATATAAACCATTTTTGGTGAAAGTAATTTCCAGGAGGAAATAGGATGTTTGATACCCTTTTGAAGCTCTATTTTCTTAGAAGTGGATCCATTAACTAAGGCTCAAGTAACCATGTTGAGCACTTAACACTTGGACTCACCTATGGTATTCCTGTACTTCATGTTAGTTAAAAATCTCAAATTTTGGTAAACCTGGGCTCACCATAATAATGTGATAGTAATAAAATGAATTAATTGGAACTCAGATGTAGTGAAAATAATTTCATTCAAGGAGTATGTCTAGAGACTTCAAGTATGATCATAACTGTACCGATGTAATGGTTGTAAACAAAGTCTGCACTACCAACCTCCCACATGTATTCATTTTTTATTTGATCACACCTATTTTCCTTTGTCCTTCCTTCGTGTGGGGTAGGGTGTGGTCGGTTGAGGGCTGTTCTCTCACTGCCAAGCTCCATCAGTCACCCAAATACTACATTTGATGGTTGAATTCCCAACTTTCCATAATGGAAGGTTGGGTTTTATTATTTCAAGAATAACTTGTTCATATTCTTTAATGGAATCCTAGAAAATGATGATTTGTGACAGAACTTAATCATCATTCAATTATTCATGAGCTTATCTTATGCAAGAGATCTTGAGGCAGGGAAGTAGCAGAAATTGAGCTTATCTATCAATTTTCCTGTTAAGAGAATTTACCAAATTGACAAGATGCTCCGATGTTAAAATAGAATAAGCATAGAGTACAAGAAGGATACCTGGTTCACGGACATCCCAAATGCGTGTGGTACAATCCCTTGAAGCAGAAGCAAAAATGTCTGTATGCCGGCGATTCCAAGCGGCGAAATACACACAATAAGCGTGTTCCTTGAATGTCCTCACACTCATCGGCCTATCCATAGTCCACAACTTCACTATGTCTTCCCAGGAGACACTAAAAAAGGAATCCTTTCGAACGGTTTTGAAGTCGACGCGATCAGGGGCGGAGCCAGGAAATTGGTTCAGTGTGGACACAATTTAGTCGACCCAAACTTTGAGTTTTTGGTCATGAATTTAATGATGATGAAAATATAAAACAATATTACGAGAACCTATTGATGAAAACTTAGAAAAGTTGTTTGAAGATTTGGTTGACTCCTCAGGGATTGGAGGAAAAAGGCCTGCTACAAATGAACATTTGGAAGCATTTAACAAATCTTGATGTTCAGGAACAACATTATCTTTGTTTTCATCCAAAAATTGATCAGACTGGTAAAGGGATGAAAATCTTCAACAAAGAAGACCATATTAGAAAAATATGAGTGACTAACAACAAAGTATGAAATTTGCATTACCTCCCCAGCATAATGAGCAACTGTAAAATCGGTACGGGACAATTTTGGTTTGATAAAACGTTTGTCGGATTTGAACGTCTGATAAAGCTTTTGTGAAAATGTTTCATGCGTTGACTTGGGAAACATGCTGGAAACAGAACAAGAAAGAATAAAAGATTCATTACAAAGTTACTTAAATTTATTTGTTGTAATATGTAATATAAAATCAACTATACCTTGCTAGCTATGTGTGAGCAGACAAGTAAATGTTCCCCACTAAATTACACATTAAGAATACATATGTACAAAATCATAAATTCTACCGGACCTCATCAAGAAGAGCAACAATCTCTCCAAGTTTCTGCAAAAGCCAAGCAAAAATAGTAGTATAAAAAATATTGCTTCAGGAAGCAGAGTTTTCATAATGAAATATCAAACTTGAAGTATAGAACTAAAAACATAATTGAGAAAGAGATTAGGATAGGAATGACCGCATTCGATTAGCATTTGAAAAGATATGTCTCAAAGCTTGACAATGGAGAAGATGCCAGATTCTGAGCTTCAAGGAAGTAAGAATGTTGATGGCTTTCAATAAATGTTAAAATATGTATTTTATTGTTTAAAAAGATAATTAACACCTGATTTTTGAAAACAATTCTTAGAAACATGATTAATAATAATCAATTCTTAAAATCATGGTTTTATTTAATTTTGTAATGGTTTTGAGCTTTAGTTTTTGGCGGGAAGTTGGTATATTAAAAAAAAAAAATATTCTGGGCCATGGGTTGTGCCCAGAAGTTTAGTGTGGGCATGTGCCTACACTGGACCTAAGGGAGCTCCGTCCCTGGACGCCTTAGGCCTCCCGAGCGTGCTCGTGGAGGGAGCGGATAGCGTTCGAGGTGGGCAGCAGAAAGAGATCATAGATCTTTAAAGAACCGTCGGCTACCACGACGATGAGGAGGGAGTCATGGGACTCCGACCAGCAGAGGTCATAGACACCATGGCGGTGTCAAATGAAAGGAGATGAATGGAGGGAAGTTAAATAAATTAGGGTTTACGTTTTTTTATTTTAGTTTCATGTATATAATTTAATTTGTGGAAAAAGTACAAAACTTTTCGTAACATTCAATAAACGTTGCAAAAGACTTTTCTTTTGCAACGTTTGTCAAATGTTGTAAAAGTAGACTTTTTGCAACGTTCAAACGTTGCGAAAATACTTTTTTTTTTTTTCAACGTTTGTAAAACATTGCAAAAGACTTTACATTCCGCAACACTCAATAAACGTTGCAAAAATGGGTTTATCGCAACATTTTTCTATAAAACGTTGTCAAAACTCATTTATACTAACCAATGACAACATGTACTTACTAAAATGTTGCCAAAAATATACTTTTAGCAACATTTATCAACAAATGTTGCATTTTTAGTGTTGCAAATGACTATTTTTGTTGTAGTGTATAAATGAGCGTTTTGATACCAACTATATAATAACACTTTTAATAAACTACATTAGTCCATCAAATGATGTTTAAAAAACAAATTTACACAGTGAGTGAGATGTTACCATTTACTTTAATTTGATAGGTTAGTACTTGTTAGTTTTATATTTTGTATTGGCAATTCTGTGAATAAAATGATCAACTTGAACAATTATAAAAATTTAGGGACTGAATTGTAAAGTTTCATAGTTGGTAGGGTAGCGTAGGGTTCGGGATTCAATGTTTTAAACAAGAAGGAATCACGCCGATTTTTCGCTAGTTGCTCGTCGGAGTGCTGCTCGAGCGGAGGAATCAGAGACTGTCTCGCTTGACCTTCGCCCCACTGTCGCTTGAGCGACAGACCCTTCGCTCGAGCGACGTTTTTACGGCCAGACTTAAGTTTCCTTTTCCGAGAATTTTACTTGGCCCATACAACATGTTTCGTCCAACACATAAATACTGGCACCGCGTCTTATACTTTAGAGAGGTTGAACACATTACATTCTTCAGAGAATTCATGCTTCATCATATCAAAAGTTCACATCCTCCATTGCTGACGATTCATTGTGAAAACATCAAAGAGCCAAATCAAACACTGAATTACTTTCTTCACTTGGATCTACTGCAAGATTGTGTCGTCAACTGTGTTATATTAAGGATCAAGGAAGAACTGAAGAACAAGGAGTTCCTTGGGAAGATCTACAGGAGATAAACTGCGTAAAGAGTTAGGATTGGAGCTTTTGTGCTCATTCCAGGAGGACTGCTTTACAAAGAAGAGCCGTGATTGGTGTCTGTGTGTACATTCCAGGAGGGATGCTTCGCACTTAAGACATGAGATCAGAAAGCTTGTGTTGTCAACTTTGCTGGTGGTCTGTAAGTTAATTGACAGTTTATAGTGGATCTTTGACTGGCAAAGCGCCCAGAGTTTTTCCCACGTTGGGTTTCTCCGTGAACAATTCTGGTGTTTTTACCTTTGTTTATTGCTTTGATATAACTGCGATATTCAAAGATATGCTAAATTGAATTGTATGAATAATCACCTAGACATAATTAACTTGTGACTTGTTGCTTATTAATTAAATTGATAATTCCACATTTACACCTAATCATCCCCCTCTAGGTGTATTTTTATCGAATCTTGCGTTTCTCAGTACTAATTATTGACTTTGTCACATGAGTGTGGAAATATTAGCATGAAATATTATTTTTATCATCATTATAATAGTTGGCATTAAAAACATGGAATTTGATTCTACTTAATTTTTTTGCAAGATTCGTGACCTTAATTCATATTAGTCTCCAACCTATCGTGTTTGTAGCAACATGATCCCCAAGGTATTTTTCTAGACAGACTGATGTGTAAACTTTGAATATGATCACAATGTTAGTCTCATCTCATACACTTGGATAAACAATCACTTAAATTGTTTTCATGAAATTCATTTCTAAAGATTTTGTTATGTCTAAAAGTGTTGGCAAAGTTCCTTGTCCAAAAATCATTTAATCGAGTTGTATTTGGGGTTGAGTGTTGAAAGTGTCTTTGGAGGTGGTCATACCGCGCTCAAGAAGATTATGAAATGTCCAAAAGTGCTTGAAGAACTCCATTTGAGCACATAAACGAGAATTAAAGATCACATGTGATCAATGTGATGCAATTAGAAGTCAAAGGTGTCGGGACTTTACTAAATGTACAGCCGAAAATAAATTATTTTTCAATTCCTACCACGGATCTGCTTTGTGTTTGGATAGAAACTGTGTTTAGAATAATTGTACATTTTGTAAATTGTACAAACTCCTTTGCTGATCTTGGAACACAAACAACTATCATCTGCAATTTCAGCTATCCAATTGTTCAGTCTTTAATGGAAATCCACACGGGGAACAAGATTAAGAAAATTAGGGTTTTTCTTTTCTTGTGCTAGCAAGAATATGAATTATTTCTGTTCTATTTTCCTGAAATCCTAATGACTTATTATTATAAGTTCAAGTGGGTTTGGACCGTCCCTTAAACTTAACCCGGTCCAATATTTAATTAATCAAATTATTTAAGTTTGGTCCATGAATTATTATTAACGAGCAATTAACTTTACAACACTTGTTAATTGATTAATTGGTGAATCTCATTATTCTGCTTCTCCTTTTGTGTGTGGCCCATCAAGTTCATGATCACGATATCTAACGACATGAATTATTATGTTCATCTAATCAAAATCGATAAACTAAAATACTCATTTCTAGTTTATCATCAACTCACATTCGTAGTCCGAGATTGACATCTAAGAATGTGTTAAGACAATACATGTGATGGAAAATCTCACATGGTATAACAAAATCAAACTTGTTCATTTACCATGAAATTATAATCTTTTCGTCAATATGATTCGATCAATTATGAGATATGGATGCGTGGCAATCTCAATTATCAATCATATCTTTCATCCCACTATTAAGTCAATATAAAAGTCGAAAACTCATTTTCAACTTATGAATACACTTTGGCCGAGGATTTTGTTATTAACTTAAATGAATATAATCCCTTCCCATCTAATAGTGATGAATCCTCTATTGATCATTCACAACATTTACATGATTTTTGATATACTCGAACGATGCTGTATTAGTGACCCTTAGCAGAGCAACATCCAACATTACCAAACTATGATGACCTTAAGTCAAATGACCAATTCCACTACCGATTATTAGAGATTAACCATTGACACTCAGATAGTTATCCATGTGGAATCTCCTAGTGGGTTTCCAATGTTTTATTCTATAACAAAAACATCCACGTATTATTTAAGTGTCATCACACTTTAACTTGTGAGATCAGCTACTTACTTCATAAGTATGAAAAGCCACACGTGATGGTCTATTCGTATTTCGTCATAAGTTACGACCACAGATGATTTAAAATTCAGTCATATGTAATTTATATCTCACAATCGCAATTCATTGTGATTAACAAATTAACGAGACTTGAATCTACAAATTCTATTATTTAATTTATTAAAATATCAATTCAATTAAATAATAGATCTTGCCATAAATATGAATCAATTATTATATATTAAAAGTGTTTATGTCCAAATCTGATTGGACCTAGGGCATAACCCTTACAAAAGGTATGTAAAAGTGTTGCATATGTTATGCTCCAAATTCTCAGCCACGGGTTGATACTAAAGACTACTCAGAGATAAATCTAGCTCGAGCATAACCGGACAGCCTACTAGCTGTCCAAGGGGAGTTCAAGCGGCTATATCATTCGAAAAACCCTAAGTTACAATTTCCAGGATTTTTACAATCCCAAACAACCCATAATTCTCCATATTATAAATACTCAATGCAAAATTTGTCCCAAAAGTGCGTTGAGCCATTATTCATTCAAGAGAACATACTATTGAAGATCAATTACTCATTCCATTATTCTCTTACCTCAACCGCAAGATCAAAATATCAAAATCTAAAAGACCAAAACACCAAATAAACATCTACCAAAAATTTTTAAGAGTTCCGAAGATCCGAAAAGATGATCAAAGTTCCGATTCGTGAAGAACGAATTTGCTCTTGGTGATCTACAATGGGAAAAGAAGTCCAAAGATTTTGGAGTTGGTGTTGGAGTGCACAATCGAGGAGTTCTTCATTGATTACAGGTTGGGGGTAGAGTCTATTAATGTTTAGTTGTGTTTGGACCAATATTGTAAGTTTAGTCTTTTCTAGTAGATTATTGGCACGTGTGCCTCTAGAGGTTTTTTCTCTTGAAAAGTTCTTCAACGTAAACAATTCTTGATGTTCTTTATTTCTAGCTTTGATATAATTACTTGATTGATTGCTAGGGTTTAGATTGTTTTCAATTCTTCAAGATTATGAGTGATCCGAACTAGGTTTTTTTTTTTCCTTTTGGATTATCAAGAAAATGGGAAGAAGATTGGCAAATTTGAGTTAACATGATTTATTAACCTAAGTACTCTCTTTTGGATCCAGGAAACAACTCTCAGATTGGAAAGAAAATGAAACGTTTTAGGATGGATAATGTTTTGAATATTGCTTAGGTATGTTGCTAGTAGCAAGTTGATGTGAACCCGACCAAGAATTGATCTTGGGAACCCCACGAACAAGATGGAACCAACCCAAGAAAGCTAGAAATCATGTCACGCAAAGATCACCCGATTCGTTGTTCGACCCATATCAAGAATCGAGATTACGCGTAATAAATTCGACCCGTTGATTACCCAGAACATGAACTGTGAAGTAGGAACGCCACAAAACGACTGCAAAACATTTTGATAAGTTTAAGATTATAAGTCTAAGCCACTAAAAATATGGAGGAAAAAACTCACAAAGTGTATTTAATCTCTCAAAATAATAAAAGTCATGATTTTACAATGAAATAAATCTCTTATTTATACTAATGCTAGAAACCCTAATAAAACGTAATTAGGTAATTGAATATTGTCAAAGTTGGAAATAAAATAAAATAGAATTGTTAAATTAAGCACGGGTATTTTCTGTACAAATTGATAAGAAGAACCTCAGCTTTATCATATTTTTATAAGCGTGATATTTGAAATGAGAATTTTAATGGGAAGATGGGTTTTTGGTACTGGGCATATCCAGGGGGTTAAAGATGGAAACTTTGCAACTTGTGATTGAAAACGGGAATTTGGAAATTGAAAGAGTGGTTGTTGCACCTTTCAGAGATTTTTATTGACTTATTGTGATGGTGCCAGCTGTGGTGGTTGTGGCTATGACCTTGGCACAGCAGTGGTTGTGGAAATCAAGAATATGGTGGTAGTCACAGACTCACAGCAGAAGGCATTAAAGAAAAAAAATACTTGAAGTGCTGAAACTCTGCTAAAAGAAGAAACTGAGGAACGAAAAAAAAAATCAAAATACAAACCAAATTGTTACAGAAGTTTATGAAACTTTGATGTTTTGGGTGTTGTAAATTTTGAGAACTTGACCATCGAATTTCTAAAGTTGAAGAATCTAAGTAAGAAAATAAGATCAATACCTTTTTCACATAGTTTTGCATAGAAACACGCTAAGGTTGGTGTGAATTAGTTAGTGAAAGAAAGGACATGTGAAATCTTTATTAAGCTCTAGGTGATAGAACCAATCTAAAGAAAAGACTTGTAAAAAGCACAAACATGTAAAAAGTGAATATACCAAGCGATTTTTCATTAAACATTTCCTTGTGAATGTCAAGTTAGAAAAATATTAATAAATAAAGATAATCATATTACCCACACCAATCACAACCAACTCCAGGGTGAACCTTTGGCCCAATGCCAGACAGCCACGATGAGTAAGCATTTCTAGGCAATGATGGACACTTGGTGGCTTGCTCCCACTTTCCCGTCGTACCTGATGGCAATAGTACAGTATAAAAGGAGAAAGTCAAACATATAGTGATACTGATTTATCATCAAAATTGGACAACAGTAATATGGCGAGGAGCACCATCACAGACTCGCAAGAGTACCAGCTGTTCATTATTTAGTATTACAACTATATCTGTCCAAACAAATGCCACGACACAAAACTAAACATCACTGATTCACTATAAGTTTCAAACTTCAAAATTTAACGGCTTGTCACAGTCGTAGACAGATACCCAATGGAGAAAATATATACAGAGGAAAGGGTCCAAAATAGGGTCTCTTCTCCTATATAAAACAATTTACTGTCTATATGATCATACAAATGTTGAAGTTCATATTACATAAAGCATGATATTCAGTCACGAATGTAATTCTATAAGCTTTGTAGAAGATTGAATATTGCAGTTGTAAGAAATTAATAGTATGTGGAGAATAGAATAGAAGCCATATTTGGAACTTGAAACCTGCATAAGATGAATTGCACGAACTTCACACAATTCCAGATTAAATAGCATGTAGTCTCTGTCTTCACTGGATTAATGGTCATGCTTGATTATCAGGTCCTCGATAACTGTATACATGTTGTTGGTGTAAGTGTTATGCCCTAGGTCCAATCAACTTTGGACAGAAGCACTTTTAATGTATATAATCGATGCATATTTATGGCAAGATCTATTTAATTAAAATTAATATTTTGATTAATTAAATAATAGAATCCGTAGATTCAAGTCTTGACGATTTGTTAATCACAAGGAGTTGTGATTGTGAGATACAAATAACATATGATTGAATCTTAAATCGTCCGTGGTCGTATGTTATAATGAGATACAGATATCGTTATTACGGATAGATCATCACGTATGATAATTCTTACATGTGAAGTAAGTAGCATGAACACGTAAATATTTTATTATAGAACAAAACATTGGAGACCCGCTGAGAGATTCCACATGAATAACTATTTGAGTGTCACTGGTTAATCTCTAACGTTCGGTAGTGGAATTGGTTTTTTGACTTAAGGTCATCATAGTGCCTTATATATGAGGACAGTCATACTTTGATGATGTTGAATGTTGCTCTACCAAGGGTCGCTAATACGTCATTGTTCAGGTATATCAAGAATCATATGCAGGTTGTGAATGATTAATACATGACTCGTCACTCTTAGATAGTAAGAGATTATGATCTATATTTTATCCAATAAAATTTATAAAGAAATCCTTCGCCAAGGTCAACTCATAAGTCGAAAAGGAGTTTTCGACTTACATTGACTTAACAGTGGGATAAAATATATTATCGATAATTGAGATTGACACATATCCATATTTCATAATTGATCGGATCATATTGACGAAAGGATTATAGTTTCACGATAAACGAACAATTTGGTTTTGTCATGCCACGTGACATTTTCCATCACATGTATTGCCCGACAGATTACTAGACATCAATCTGGGATGACGGGTGTGAATTGATGATAAATTAAAAGGGGTATTTGAATTTATCAATTTTGATTAGATCAAAATAATAATTCAAATCGTTAGACATTATGACCGGGAACCTGTTGGGTCACATACAAAAGATAACCAGAAAAATGAGATTTACCAATTAATTAATTAACAAGTGTTGGATAATTAATTAATTGAGTTGCTTATTAATATGCCCCGAATTAATTAATGGATCAATTAATTCATGTACGAAATTTAATTAATTTGATTAATTAAATATTGGAGCGGGTTAAGTTTAAGAGACATGTCAAGCCCGCTTGAACTTATATTAAGAATAAATTAAGCCCATTATTACCCAAAATATAAGAAAATTGAAAAATAGAACGCTTTATAAATAAAGAGTATAAAATACGTTCCTTTCTAAACTCCAATTTGACACAGTTTCCCTTTCCTTCAACTTGACGCTACCAATGGCACTAGCCGCTGCCGTTTGCCACCATTAATCGTCGCTCCTTTTCATATTCTTCTTTCAATTCTTCTCGATTCTCTTCTTTGTTTTGTTTCCGATCAGACATTCACGAAGTGCTTTCAAGTTCCGCTACTCGGAAACCTAATTCCCACATTTTTGCTTTAATGGGCATTCAAGCTGAGAAATTTTCTCCCATTTCGTTTCTCGATCATAGAGAAAGTGGTGTTATTCACTTCGTCAAGTATCATGGACTCGGAAATGATTTCATAATAGTAAGTTTTGCATAATTTGAATATTTGGGTGTGCACGTATTTATCTGTGTTTACTTGTACGCATTAATTCTGTTCGATGATTTATGGAAAACTTTGAAAATTTAAAATTGACAATATGGGATTTTTGACATTTATGGTTTGTTGACTTGATAATCGAGATAGAGTGGAGCCTAAATTACTCTAGGGCAAGCTATGAAATTCTATGATAGAAACTTTAGCATTGGAGCTGATGGAGTGATATTTGCATTGCCTGGCATCAATGGCACATATTATACCCTGAGAATATTTAATTCTTATGGTACTGAGCCTGAGGTAATTTGCATTTCCTAATATAATCTTTTATTTTCCATGCTTTGGATGTTCATGTTTGCTCAACAAGACTTGAATGTATATATGCCAATTAGATATCCGTTGAGACTTTATAACTATTGCAATTTTTTCCCCTTAAAATTTGTACTCGTTCACTGTAATTTTGGTATGGATGTCAGGTTTAGGAAAGGATGTCGAGTCATTGATCTAGAAGTTGAACATATTGAAAGAGGAGGGGTCCCATGTCTCCAAGAGAATTAGCTGCAAAGTACCGTGAGAAGCTTGCTAAGGACATTAGCCCAAAATGCATCCCCCATTTTATCCAACAACACCATTGAATTGTTGGTTATTTGATTATAGCAAAATAGTTCCTGTTTCTTGTAACTTTCTGTGTAGAGCAAGATTGTAACTTTCTTGTATTTAGCCTTGTTCATATTCTAACGGTCCCTTTTTAGCTCAAGTATCAAAACTTTTGAGAAAATGTAAAAACTATTATGTAGAACAATTATTTAAGAAATAAATGAAAAATAAGTCGTTTTAGTTTTAGTTGGACAATAGGTGCGATGAGGCCCCTAGTTCAGGTGCAATAGATTTCTTGTCATTATGTGTTGGATTCTATAACAAATGATTTCTTGGTATAATAAAATTGCTACTGAATGCAAATATTATATTTTGGTGCTTGTATATCCTTTTATGAAGTCTCGGTTGAAATCAAATATTGGCATTTGATATAATGTTTTGAGTAACCTTTTGTCTGTAGGGTTGGCCTGGGTGAAGGTGGAGTGGTTGAATTTGCATAAAATGATATATTTTAACTGATGTTTTTTCATTTTTTTGAATTTACGTTACTTTTTTTGTCACTTTTTAAAAAATTTTGTCACTCATTTGATACGAAAAACTTTTTATATGATCAATGAGTTGGCATAGTTGGCAGATGGTGGTGGAAGTGAATTGACTTAAAGACACTTGACATATTGATTAGTATTTTGTCAATGAACCGACTTAAAGATATTTGGCGGTTAACGAAGAAAGAAGAGGGATGGTGGTTGTGTTACTTTTTTTTTTTTTAAAAAAAATTTTCGTCACTTTATTGAACTGATTTTAATGTTTTAATTGGCGTTTCTCACTTTTTTGAATTTTTGTCACATTTTTTAATGTTTGTCACTTTTTTTGAATTTTTGTCATTTTTTTACTGTTTGTCACTTTTTTCTATCACCTTTTTTTTATTGTTTTCACTTCACTTTTTAATGAAAGTGATATTATATGTCATTTTTTTTTATTAAAAAGGTATATTAAAAGTGACATTACACTTAACTTTTTATTAAAAAGTGATATAATGTCATTTTATTAAAATGATACAATTCACCCCAAAAAGTGATCGGGGTTTCGTCACTTTTTTGAGTGTTTCATTTTATTTTTTAATTTATGTCACTTTATTGAATTGATTCCAAAGTTTTGATTGGTGTTTTGTCATTTTTTTAGTCAGTTTTTTTTTTAATTTGTGTCACTTTATTAAACCGATTCTAAGGTTTTGATTAGCGTTTTGTCACTTCTTAAATGTTTATCACTTTTTGAAATTTTTGTGCCTTTTTATAATGTTGTCACTTTTTATATCACTTTCTAAAAGTTTGTCTCTTTTGTTTTAGTAACAAACATCACTTTTTAATATAAGTGAGATTGTATATCATTTTTTTAATAAAAAAATATTACTTAACTTTAAAAAGAGACCTTGTGTCACTTTTTAATAAAAAAAATTAAAAAAAAAGTGACATGGTATTTTTTACTTCCAAAATACTTTTCATTTGATTTTTCAAAATAATTCTAATTTTAAGGGTATTTTTGTAAGTTGCCATTATATTAATAGGCTGCTAGGGTTTGAAAACTGAAAGAAAAAGAGAAATAATTATTATTCTTGCTAGCACAAGAAAAGAAAATCATAGTCGTCATTATTGTCTTTGTGTGGATTTCCATTGGAGGTTGGATAATTGAACAGTTGTGGATTTCAATTAGTGATTGTTCATGTTTGAGAATCAGCAAAAGAGCTTGAAGAATTCATTAAATGTATAATTTCCATTACAGTTTCTATATAAATACAAATCAGATCTTTGATGGGAATTGAAATTTGTTTTATTTTCTGCTGTCCATGATTAAGTAAATTTCCAACAGTGGTATCAGAGCCTACTTTGTGCTTGTTAGAAAATGCTTTACATATTAGATTAGTCAAAAGTTGATTAGTTATTCATTTTCTTGTTTTTAGCAGTTAAATAAAATAAAAAAGGATTGGATCTAGACGTCTTAGTGGCGACCAGGTGGCGCGGCCATGGGCAGTAGCCCGCCGTGGGCAAGCATCGCGCTTACCGCTGAGGGGAAGGAAGGCAGCGAGCAGCACTGTCGGGGCACAAGACAACGAGCAGCACTACCGGCTAGGTTACAAAATGCAGCGGCGACTGTCGCTACTACACCGCTGCAACTCGGCGAACTGCAGTGCTTCACGCTGTAGTCGGACTACAGCGGGAAGCACCGCTGTAAAGGGAGGGTACCGTCGATGAATGGTGACACCGAAAGTAGCCTGCACCCCCTCTCCCGAGCACACTTCAATTGTTAGGGTTTTCAGGGTGAGAGCTGGAGGCGGGGCCTCTCATGCAATTTTTGAAATTTCAGGCCCCCACCTGCAATTATGATGTAAGTTTGCAATTTTTTAAATGAAGGTTCTGTCATACAATTTAGTTAATTGAAGGGCTTGTTTACAATTTTAACTTGGGTCAATTTGCAATTTTCAAAAGGATTTTTGAATGTAAATATTAAAATGATTTTAAATTTGATTTTCAAATGGTTTGACCCTAAAATTTCAATTTTGACCAGTTTAAAATTTTATTTAAAATTGACGACTTTTTATAATTTCATTAAGATCGAATTTTAACTTAAATATTAAACTTTGACCCTAAATTAATTTTTATTTTTTTAGCAGTTTTATCCTAAATTAGAATGCTAATTCAATCTATATTAGAGTTGGACTCTAATTTAGTATTTAACTAAAATTTGATTTAAATTAAAGTATCCACCCAAATATATTCTTAAAATTAGAGTTGGACTCTTATACAGGGTTCGCCCACTATGAATGGTGTTGTTGAAAGACGAATAGAATGCATAAGGACATGATGAGGAGTATGATTACTTATTCTACTTTGCCAGAATCACTCTGGGTGAAGCATTAAAGACCGCAGCATATTATGCAATAGAGTTCCAACTAAGGCCACCGATAAAATCCTTTATGAGCTTTAGACAGGCAAGATGCCAAGTTTGAAGTACGTGTACATTTGGGGATGTCCAATCAAGCAAGGCCTTATGGGCCAAATGAAAAAGGAGCTGGATGCAAGGACTATCAGTTGCNCTTATTAAATTAATTGATTAATTTGATTCGTTAATTATTTCATTGTTCTAATCTATTTTCTAAATTAGTTTAGACGACCTTAATTACTAAATTTGAAATATATTAGCATACAATATTGGATATTATATAGGAAAGTATTTATATGATGAATGTTTAGTAGTAGATGATTATGGACTCGACCATATGGATGTGTTGAATGGTTAGTTTATTCTTGTTGTTTTATGGGCATGCGAGCTCTTATTTATTTGGATGTGCGAGTCCGTTGTAATATTATGGGTCTGCGTGCCAACTAGTATATGATACATGTTGTAGCTGGACTGATTAAAGATGCAAGTGAAGGGGAAAATCACGGAGATGGTGCATTGATTCTAATTCATGCAATGCCCCAAGGAACTGACCAAGTAGTCTTCCTTATGGTTTGTGAAGACTAGATAGTAAAGTCCATAAT
>CAIGRF010201760.1:64457-85522 GCA_903798235.1 Fraxinus ornus | reverse complement strand
CTTCAGTCATAGCTGCGCATGCCTCTTGGCATTCATCCAGTTGGATGCGTAATTCCCAATTTTCCGTCTCGACCTTCTCTCCGAGATTCTCCATGGCCAAACACACTCTTGTGTTAGTCATCTCAAGCGCATCCAGGCGCTGCTTCGTGTTTCTCTTCTGAACATCTACCATCTCTGTAGTGTTCGAAGATTTTGGATCAATTTCCATAGCTTTCTTATCGAGGGTCTTGAGCCGTAGTCTCTGATACCAACTTTCACGGGGTGCCTTTTTTCTTGGCTAAGAAAGGGACACCGTGCGGCAGTAGTCTGCTCCGCTAGACTACCTTCCGCCTTTTCTCGGTCACTTCGGAACGAAAGAAAATTTGATTACAATTTTAAGAAAGCTTGCAACATGAAATTGAACATAATGGAAATAACTTCTTCATTGATTGCTAGAAAGCTGAAAATTACAATAGACGAAAGCAGGAACAAAAAATTAAATAATACCCCCTATAATAGACTTCGGAACAAAAACCCAAACGACGGCAGTAGACGTCTTTTGGCTCTAGAATCATACTTTTTCTTTTCTATTTTCTAACTATTTTACGAATTAAATAAATTATTTACAACACGGGGCTTAAGCAAAGCTGCAGCCCGTGACACTAGGGCATGTACAATCTTCTTCCCTTGTTATCCTCTCTACTCTCCAATTCTTTATAATTTTTGGAGTAGAGTTATTTTCAAAACAATATAACAAAACCCTTCAAACATTCTGAACTAAAGAAAAACATGTCGAAAAATATGAGGCTAGTAAGAAAAGAAGCCTGAAATGACAAGATTAAGGAACACATGCCTCGAGAATCTCCGATGCTTATGAAGTGGAGAGTTCGCGGTAGTAAATCAAGGCATAAGTTTAGACAGAGTAATAAAAGCGTAAGCTTTGAGGCTCCCAATGTAAAAACTTGATCCTCTATGCTCAATCCGTTATATCATTTATATCATATGTATTAATCGCTTTGGTAGAGCATTTGCTCATATTAACTCTCAAGGATTTCTATTGCAGCCCTGAGATACCAATTGATATTAGAATTCAACTTAAATCTCTAATAAAAAGAGAGATTTTGAGTTTAAATCCCAAAGGCTGAGTTGTTTCATCCAAGTCCCATTGAATGCCTCATGTAGGGTGTGCCTCAAAGCATGAGCTTTTGAAAATAATTTTCCTTTTGCTTTCTCGTAGTTCTAGACTAAATTCCATACATCAAAAGAAGAAATTAGAGTTATTAATGCCCATTAACCTTATCAACGAAACTACTGAAATATTAAGAGTCGATAGATTCATTTCCTATGAAATTCTTGTGCTATGAGAACTTGTTCTGTATTTAAAAGAAAGGTAATCTGCAAAAGGGAACCTCAAGAATGTGAATGTAAACTGAAATATTACAAGCCAGCTTTTATATTATAAGTTCATTTCAACTTATCCGCCACAATTACCAAAGTTACCAAAATCATTCTCTTTTCCTATGTTTCCGGAGTAATAAATGTAACAGAAGAAACCATAGTTTGTAATAACTTCAAAACTTCTATTAAACTCAAAAAAGACTGAAACTATATCGAACTCAAATCTGAAAATGTAACCGAAAATCACATTACCTACAGAGTTTTGCTCACTGAAGACTAACCACTGATCTCATGCAAAGAGTGCCGAATATCGAACTGATCTACATTTACCAGAGGAGTAACGGACTCGTTCCTGATCCTCTTAAGATTCGGGCTCACCAAGCCCCGGTGCCTGAATCCGTACAACTTCAGCACTTGATTATCCGCAAAGTTGAACGCTCTCTCCATACTCTTCAAGCACCTCTCAACCGGGTAATCCCCATAACTCCCACAAGGTTTGCAACCAACAAAATGAGTCACGAATGGCCATCTCTCATCGCCCAACCCTGGATGGTACTTCTCCATCATTTCCTCGTACCGATCCACCAATCCAGCCCAATATCCATGCAAATAATACGAGTTCTCGACGAACACTTTGCTCATCCACTCATCCCTCTTTGAAATCAACAAGTATATCAGTGCAGACTGATCATCTGCCTCAAATGCTGGTCGGCCCTTCAAATTTGCAGTTAATATCTTCCCAGCCTCCTCTCGAATCGGACCCTTGGGCCCCATAGGTGCCCAAGCGTCCAACAAATCCACAGACCACTGGCAATTCCTAAACAAGAAACTACCTGTGTTCAATGCGATCCAGGATTTTTGATCGAACAACAAATCAGGGTACCCATGGATAACGAGATTAAACTCATTATATTTCGAAAGAGGTATCTCAAACGTCATATCAGTAAACAATGCATCGCTATCCATCCACCAAATCCACTCCACTTCAGGATGGGACAACATGAGCCTTCGAATCAACGGCAGCTTCGCCCAGTACCCCGCCATTTCCATATCCAGATGAGCCATATTGTACACAATCTCAATCCCGTGAATTCTACAATAATCAATCTTATTCTTAATACCTTTCAATAAGTAATGATCCCCAATTGCATTATCACAAGGGTTCGGAGGGGACCCTGTAACAAGCAAAATCCTAGCTTTTTTGTTAACATAATTCGGGAATTGCGGGTTTTTCCGAAGCCACGTCCTGCGGTCCGCATCCCAGGAGCTAATTTTCGGCCCTAAACTATAAGTAATATTCGGATTAAACAATTCTTCGGATTGATCACCCGGGTCGTTCGGGTCTTTATCCGATCGGATCTCGGCAAGGATACGGTTGGTCTCCTCGATTAAAAGCTGATTCTCAGCATCAGCCTCTGTAGAAGCAAGATTCCCAAGACCGATTGTACCACGGAGTACGAGAATTGTAACAAGTAAGCACAGTATAGTGATCTTGATATTATTGAACGTCTTATGGATCTGTCGACCACGAGGAAGAATCGAATTGGCACGGCCGCGGGCACCGCCGTTGGCGGTGGTTGTCGGGAGTACTGTGGAGGTCCTTTTTTGAGCAGTAGACGTGCTGTCTGAACCCATATGTAAAACTAAAGCTCTCTGTGTGATTGTATATGGGCTGAATCTCTCTTTCTATCCCTCTCTCAAGAAATGACAAAGATTATGTATAATTATCCATTTGAGCATGAAATTTGGCGTGGAGAAAGAGAAGAAGAAGCACGAATTATTGGGTTTCATAGAGAAAGAAGACTGGAAAATGGGATTGATGAAGTGAATGAAGAATGGGGTGCCACTGCCAGTAGAGAATGGGATCCCGCCGGACCCGCCTCCTCTTGCGCCTTGTTTTCGTCTTCCACTTACACCTTTTTACTTCATTTTTTTAAAGTAAGTTTGAGGTTAAGTTTAAACCTAATTAGGTTAGTTATTGAATTTTCCCCCCAATTAGGTTAATTATACAAAAAAAAAATAAAAAAAATAGGTTTATACTATTATATGCTTCTCTTATTTTTTTTAACGAATTATTTTCATTTTTCATGTTGATTGAAAAATATTGTACGAGAATCTTCTCTCAAGTTGTATTAAAAAAGGATAACGAATTGTACACAAGTCGAGAAACGGAGAAACAAATTAGCATCAACGTATCATAATCTTTATTTCAAAAGGTCTAGTAGAAGAACAGTCCGCCTCAATCAATTAACTAAAATTTTAATGTAAATAAAATTACAAGAAGTTTCGCGTTAGGAACACATTACATATCGTGGATACGATAATGTCATTTTCAAATTATAATTTATAAATTTAGATTTTTTAAAAGGTGAATCTTTAGAATTTTTTTTTTTTTCTTCCATAGTATTTGCTCACGTGATGAGAACATTATTTGGTACCACCCATGTGTTGGGGATCCTGTCTGCTCCTCCATGTGTCGTAAATTTGAAAAATTAAAATAATTTAGTTAATTTTAAACTATTATGAATCTAGGATCCATAGTGTGGTCGCAAGTATGCATTTACAATACTATCACAACTAGGGAGATGCTAGAAGTACTAACACATTTACTACATGGGTTACTACATCGCCAAGTGGCGCCCCCCTATTNGGGACGCCACTTCTCGGCACCCCTCCAATAGGGGGACGCCACTTGGCGATGTAGTAACCCATGTAGTAAATGGGTTAGTACACATAGAATAATCCATCACAACTATTGTCACAAGACTATTATGTTTTCCCTGCCACAACGTCGACGTTTTTCATCCCTAACCAACCAATAGACATTTTATGCAATGACTATCAAGTAAATCCGGCATCATTATGCCTCGATTGCTGCCGCATTATAAAACCAACTCAATATCTTGCTACGTTTCTTCTCGAATCTGTGCATTGTCCAAAGATCCCTCACGCCTTCGACTATGACATGGCATCAATCAAGAAATCATCCGTGCCATTGCCATTTTCTCGGTAAGGATCTCACAAGTCACAACTATCCACTTGCACTATGTATCCTAGATTCGTAGTGTGAAGGCTGCACTTTTTGATACAACCTTGTGTGTCATGCTCAAATCTAATTGGAGAGCAGGAACTAAATCAAGGGATTCTAGTTGTAAAATATTCGATGAAACCCCGTTGAATTTGAAATAATGACGTGTCCTTCAACATCAAAGGAGTAGTATCTGGCAGGACAAGTTGAAGATCACAAGGTATTTTGAATAAATGAAGAGTCGTGTCTTTGTTTATCAGAATTTTGTCCCTTTAGCCAAACAATGTTGCATTTCTTTAAACTTAATCCTCGTGGACAAAAAATGAAAAAAATAAAAAATAAAATCGATCTGTACAAGCCTTTTAATAATGCCTATAAATGACTCGTTTGTTTTATTTTGTTTTCACAATGGGAAAATTAGTGATATGCAACAATAATGCACCTTGAATTTGTATCCATAGCTCAATGCTCGCGTTAATTTTATCTAATAAAAAATGCAGATAACTTGGTCCCATTTATCGCTAAGATTCAATGCAAATTTCAATGAGCTACTTCCCGATGGTTCCGGCGACATGCAGACTGCGGACTGCTTGCACAGGAAAAAGAAAAAAGAAGAAAAAATAAAAATGATTCTGACTGCCCACGTTTTTCCATGAAAATTCAATAGCCCCACCATAATTTAGTACCAAATTCTGACTTGCGCAGGCTTTCGAATAGTTCAAGAGTACCAAGAAAATGCTCTTGGGTTTGAGTATCCTTTCACCGTTGTCTAAGCAGCTCGACAACTCCTCTCAAACAATGTTCGGCGGCTGGAATGTGGTCACAGTGCAAAAGGTCCACCGACAAGCTTGGATTTACCATTCCACATAGCATACAGAACACGACAAGCCAAACCAATCAAAACATACAGAACACGAACATCAGACAATCCAGATCAAAGGATCCACAATGCAACCAATGCACATCTAACAGAACCTAGTTTTAGCAAAAACCAACGATAGTAGCAGGAAGATGATCTAGAGAGGAACTTTACATTGTACTGTGAACACATTATGCAGTGGAAATACAAAGAATCACGGGGATTTTACTGCCCAATCCAACTACTGGAGGGCACCTTTGTATGTGTGTTTCTGCTTAAATGTCTATGCATCACTAGTCATGCCTTGAATTTGAAACTTAATCGATGTCATTTCAATCATCGCGGCAGGAAATAATTAACCAATTAAGGATATGCAGCTGCAACTCACCAAACCTTTCTCGACAAGTATCAAAATTGATCATACACAAGGACTAGTATGCCAATAGTGTAAATTTTTATCCTAAAAGAGAAGCAGGCAACGAGGTAAGAAAGTACTTGAAGCAAATTTTTCCTATAGTTCAGATGCGACCTGGTGATGCACCAAATCACGAGCAGCAGCCAGGTCATATCCAGACCATATGTTAACATTATAAAGTTTTTCATAAACTGTCACAATGGTCTGTTTTTAAACAATGACACCACACATTAATTTTACCTTTTCCTCTAATGAGAGGTCACAGAAAGTCCAGTATTCAAGGAAAACACTTCGGTCAGACTGAAGAGATTATGAAAGGAGTCTGGTACCAGGCCCTGGTTCTCATCTCTTAAGACTGGCTCTACAAATTCAAAACCTCTCAGCCAATGTCTAGTACATCAAGTTGCCAATATATTGGATAAGGAGAAGTACTTGGCTAGAAACTCGAAGGAGGTCCACTGCCTTGTATGGAATATTAACCAACATCACACAACCACATAAATTTATAGACTGCAGCATGTAGAAAGATTAAGACATGAGAAACCCTCAAGTATAGCTGTATCACAATAAATAAAAACGACCAGAAAGAGTGTATACCTTCTAAATGAAGTTTATTAGTGGCAAGCATCATCCTCTGGCAAAGAATCCATATTAGCTGTTTGGTCCTCCTCCTCGCCATCTTCCTCTTCTTCATCATCATCTTCTGCTGATGCCGGTAGCCCATTAAGATCTACATTAACACCATTTACCTTCCGAACAAACTGTCCCTTCACACGAGGTCTACGTTCTGCAAGTCGTTTACGGTTGACATACCTGATCCTCTTGTCAAAACATCTTTCCTTCCGCTTCTGCTTGAATTTCATTAAAGCAGCCTCCCTACGATCAACGTTGCTCAACTTCCCTTCATTAGAGGATGCACTTCCATGTGAGGACCATGTGTGCATTGTTGTAGGCATCTGGCCAGGGTGTAGGCATATACCAACAGGGTAGTAAGGATAAGATGCCATTCCAGGGACATGACTAGAATAGTGTGGATTATGATTGTATTGAGGTAATATAGCAGAATTGGTGTGGTAGTGCAGATCTTGTGGTTGTGGGTTCTTTCGATACACAGCCGCTGATGACATCATAAATTGATTCATTACTCCTGACATATAATAAGGATAGGCAGGATTTGTATGGAAACCTACACCATCATTGGGAGATCCATTTGTTGGATGCATATGCACCTGAGAAAACTCCACATTTGAGTTCCTCTGTTGAGAGGTTTCCAGGGATATGGGAGGAGTACAAGATCTCTCCGTAGAAAAAGAATCTGGGATACTATTACTGCTTGGATAATCATCTCCTTGAGAATGATTTTCCACAGAATCTCTGTTGTCATGTCCTTGGATATCAGCACCTACTTGCCCATTCATGGTAGTGAGCTTCTCCTTGATCCTCAAGTTCTGAGGCAAATTTTCACAAACAGAGGCATCCCCATGGCTGTTGCTTTTGGGTGTGCTTGATTTGATGTATGTGAAAAAAGCTGAAGACTCGCCTATCTTTAACTCACTCTTCTTTGGAAATGATGAAATTTTCCCTGAAAGATTTATAACGGGAAATCAGAAAACTTGAATAAGTAGGCAAAAGTTGGAAATCCTTTGCTTCTTAATGCTATACAATTATATTTCTAGTGCATTATGGAGCGTATCACATGGTAAACAACTTTTAGGACCTATTTAGAAGTGTATCATCAGGCTTGTGTCTAGCAACATATGTTGATCATCCTTAATTATTTACTGATTTATGGCAGGGAGATCCAGTCAAAATCTTCACAAGAAATTCAATGCACATCCAAAATTTTTTTAACTAATCACAAAGTACAGTAATGTGAAACTTATGACAAACGAGAAAAAAATGACTGAAAATCAAAAGCATTATGAGCTGACAGATATTCAAGTTAATTTGAATTCAACCTATCCAGAGAACTGTCTCAAATTTTTTATAGAAAGATAAGATATGGTGCATGATGAAATTATTTACAAGAATTGGATGACCACTTAGAAATATCTCCTTGTAATGGAAGTCTGGCCTTTAATCTGTTTAAATGACATGGCCATTCACAAAGTTAACATATATATACCCCATTCAATAAACAACAATCTAATTCCTTTTTCCAAGTTCAGTCTAACAAATTACTATTCATATACTAAAATTTACTTCAAAAGCATGCCAGCACTGCTATTTCGTTTTAAGTTTTTAACAGAATGTTTGTCATCTCGAATACATAAAGTTCAACAATATTTTTTCTTCTCATCTCAAATAAAGAATTTTGTTTTCAAATTCTAAAACTCTGACGTGTCTAATTACAAATGAGCAACACCAATAAATCCGGGAAGCTATTTGGCCACATGAATAGAGAATAATGAATGAAATTCTTCTCCGTCTGTATCCAATAATGGAATGTAAAAGACTTGAGGTTCATTAAATAAACAAGAATGATGATCCTATGACCATCAATTTAAATATAAATAGCCATGTAATAGAAAAGTTAGACCAAACTTCAAAAGCATTGTGAAACAATACATTATAACAGCAGTGTGCAGAGTATCTGGACAGCAACACTTCTTTATGAATTGTAAGAATTGTAAGTTGATTTAAAATCACAAAAGCCATTTACCTGTCTGCCTGTCACTAATTCCTGGCACATCAGGTTGACACTCTGAAGAGGCCCCAATTGGAGTCTCAATAGGAGTAGCAGTAGCATTACTCTGGAAATGTAGAAGTAGAAATGAACATATGCATATGGTTATAATGCATTTAAAGATTATCAAAAATAGAGTTGCTTGTTTATTACAGCATAAATTGCTATTTTGAAAATTATGGTCAATAATCTCTGGTTAAAACAAACTATCACATGACAATGTTAAAATACGATAAGGAGAGTTTGAACTTCCAGCAAAAATAGAGCCAGTAGAAACTATTCATTTTGTAGATCACAAAGGGTGTAAAAATCATATTAGAAGTGGACTGAACATGCTGTCTAGGTGAGGCTGGGTTTTTAGCTATTTAAGTAGCTACTCTTAAGTTCAAGGGACAAAAACTGTTATCTTGAGCATCAGAACCTAGGTTCTACTCTACACAAAAATATATTGCATATGCATTGCTCAACTTTTCTTCACTCCTCAACACACATCCACCCACACCCAGCCACAGTGCTACACGCGCTAAATAAATGAGGTAATGCATTAAAAAAAAAAAGATAAATAAATAAAAAAAATGCCTACACTAAAAAAAAATCCAAACCAATAGCAATGCAAAAAGTACCTTCATTTACATCTGCTACATTGAAAAAATGTAGAATGACATAGTCGCTGCTAGAGTTTACTTCAATGACAGATATTAGAAGAAATTTACAGATGCATGTTCTCTTGTATGACCAAATTTGCAACATAATGCAACAAGACTAATCCGCACCATCTATGATTTCAGATTAAGCATATATTTAGATTTTTTGAATCATTACCTAGACCTCCATGTCAAACTCACCTCATCTTCCTGATTTGTCGAAACACAAGCCTCCGGATGGATGCTCTTTCGAGACTTGTCATCCGTGTCATCGGAGAACATAGTGCTGTTGGTATTAGCATCACTAGGATCCGATACAACCATATCAAAATCATAATTCACAATGTTCTTCTCTGCTAGTCCAAGCTGTCCATGTAAAGAAGAGATGCAGAAAGTCACATAAAAATTGAGACAGAGAAGTAAATGATCACTAAATTACAGTGCATGAGAGCACATTACTACATGTGCATGACATCCCAGGTACGCAATTTCAGAATGAACATGTAAAATAAAGAAGTGTTAAATTTAGTATCAGAATCCATGAATAAAATGTGTTTCTATTTGAATGAGTAGATAGCATAAAACTTTGGTCTTTTAGTTTTTCACTTCTACTTTGGATGTCTGAATTATGACCTCTGAAAACTACCTTAACTCCACTTACATGTATACTTTGGAAACAAATAAGCAACATAATTAAAGTGTACTTGCCATTCGCCTTCTTCTCCACATATGAGTCCACAAATTTAATAACTCGTTGGTTCGTAATGGTTTGACAAGATAGTCAGCTGCTCCGAATTTCAGGCACTTGACAACAATTGAGACCTCATCTTGTGCTGACATCACTGGAATTAAGCATCAAGAGAATTAAAATCAACATATTATCGCATAAACACAAACATCTTAACAAGATGCACAAAGAAACAAAAGTTGAACTTACTGATCACCGGAATGCGTCGCAACTCTTTGTCCCTCATGATGTATTTCAACATCTTCAGTCCTTTGGACATAGGAAGGTCAACTTCAGAAAGAATGATATCTATGTCAGGCCCTTCGGCGTTTAGTGCATCAATCACTTGTCTTGGAGACCTCACAGAAGTCACTGAAAATCACGAGTTATCCACATTCAGAATAAGCGTATGAATATCATCTTGTCATTTAAATGCATAGATTGACACAGGAGAAGCTTATACGAATGATTGGGAGCTAGTTAGCTAGGTAGATTTCCCATAAGCTTTTAAAGTCATAGAAGTTCCCCAAATATTAGGAGGTATTTAGGAGAGTCAATAGAGCTCACTAGCAATTAGTAAATTGGCTAATATGTTGCTATACCAGACAAAAAAGACAAAACATTTCATGTATACCTCCTCCAAGCAAGTGATGCTTTTAAACCTTATGTAGGTTACCTCTTCTCTGATCCCTCTATGGCTGCTAACTTCAACTACTAAGGGTGTACAATCGTAAAGCACTATCAATTGAAGAATCATAATGATTTGTAATGATTTGATTCAGGTAAAACATAAGCTTCATGTTCTCTCCAATACATAAAAATTCAGGTTAAGTACTCCATATAGCCAAACCAAAGAACTAAGTAATTCAGAAACAGAATCAATTTTCACAGAAAATTCAATAAAAATGCACATAGAAACATGAGCTAATAAATAAAGCACGGACCAAATCGAGAAATAATCTAAGCAAAAAACAAGAAATGACAAAAATAGAATATTACCTTGATAAGAACATTTACAGAGAAGCGTAAGAACCTCTTCGGAACTCTTCGTATCATTATCGCAAACCAAAATCCTCACCTTACTCCTATCAATAAATCCTTCCCCGCTCTTCCCTATCTCACTCTTCTCCATCACCCCCCTCTCCCCACGAAAAAATTAAACAAAAATACTAGAATTCCATTTTTTGGTCCCAATAAATGCAATAATAAAAATAAAAATAAAATCCTCAATTTTAACTATACATACTTCGGTAAAAAATTACAATCCCCCAAAAGTTCCCATTCTACAGATCATGATTCATTACAAAATCCCCTAATCAAATTAGATATTACTTCCTGTAAAGAAAAACACTAAAGGGCGGGTAGGTTTAACTGTGGGGTACCTAAACGACGTAAATAATCAACAAGCACAAAAATTCTCCATCCATAAACGGCAAGCGAGTAGTCAATTTCCGCAACCACTTTAACCTAAACTGCAAATATTACACAACGCCGCCGCTTCAAAAAAAAAAATCCAAACCCCGATCCGGCACACGTTAGCATTCACCCCCGACCTGACTAAGTTCGTCTCTATGAATATACAGTAAAGCTGTCATTTGTATTAAGAAAGAGAGAAGACTTCCGCTCTACTAATGGTGTTATTTTTTTCAGCTTTTCGAATAAATTAATAATACAGTCATTTTTTTTAATGGCGCTTTTTTAGTCGGTAGTGGTGAATGCTAACTTACGCTTGCCTACTTGTCAAGGTCCTGAACCGTTAGATATTTGGATTTAAAGGCGAGGATGAACTGAGGTGTCGTGTGTTGAGGTAGGGGCGCATTATAGAAAAAGTGATTACGTGGAGAGTAGAGAGAGGGTAAAAGTGGAAGATAGTTGGTTTGAGATAGAGGGAAGGCCACGTCACGTGAAGATCTCTAAACGAGTAACAAGCATTGAAGATAGTTTCATGGAAATTTATAGGGGCCCACACGTACACACACGTATTTGAAGATAGTAACAAGCATTGAAGATATATATCATCCATTTGATTGGTTAGGATTTGGGATGAAAACCACTCACTCTTTCACACGTGTGGAAAAGGCTAGTCTATTTCATCAATCTTTTATTTTGATGGTTGGTTAGGTTTTTTGAGTTGGGTTTTTAAAATGTTCATTTTAATATTTCCTTTATCCTTAATAATTAATGGAATATTTTGAATTGATTATTGTAATGTATATTTTCATTTATTTTAGAATAAGATCATTAAACTTGAATTTTTTCTTTAACACTAGTGGCGTGCACGTGCCAGTTTAATTGGCTACATAATAGCGTGGAATAATTTTTAGTTATTTTACACAGCTTGATTAAGTCCTCATCTGCAATACAAAGCAACCAATGTTTCGACGTCATTACTTCTATATTATTCTCCTCCAGTAAAAAAATAACTCCAAATAATACCATGAAGCTAATTAACAAAAATAATGGCGAAAAATAATAGAAAAAGGGCGAAGAATAGAGAAGGACAAGAATTTCATTTACATAAATAATCTCATATACGTTATAAACTAAAAATCAACAAAGCTCATAAAAAACGCAGAAAGGAAGAAATTTATAGTGGTTTTGCCCTCAATGTGAGTGTTACGGCCATATGCCTTACCAGGTTTTCTCTATAATGAACAAAGTTGTGCAAAAAAGACCTTACGGCTCTCGTCACACAAAAACAAAGATAGTCTTCACTGTCCAACAAAATCCGTTAGAATGTTATGGAGTTCAACTCACCGACAGCTGATCATTTGGCTTGTTCGCTTGTTCGATCTTGTTACGAATGACTTTGTAAACGAATTCATTAACTATTTTCATACAATTCTTCAATTTGGCCTCTGATCCAATGTTAAAGAACTGTTTGATTGGCCAGGATATATCAACATAACGGTAAGTGGTCAATTCACTTGCTTCATCAAAAGCCTTGGAAAATTGAGTCCCTTCCTCGTTTGTTCCACGCATACTGTCTAAATCGACGCCAAATACAACCTTGAAAACTGAGTTCAAAGTGGATTTCATGATCAGATCCTGAGAATTTAGAGACATCATTAGTACATTATTTGATGAAAGGATCCTGATATAGTTTTATAATGGTATACGAGGCTATTTACTTGAATTTCTATTATCTGATTTGAGGCTATAGCTTCAGAAACTATTCCAGCAAGTTTTGCTGCATTGGTTTTGAAGATGCCACTGCTAAAATCCCTCAGGTTTCGGGTTGAGAATACGCAACTTTCCTCTGTTGTCTCCACTTTTCTCCATCAACTGTGAAGATCCCATCACCCAGGAGATCTTTCAACATGTTATGGTGGTACCAGCCCTGCAAAAATTGCTCCTGTATTAGAAATCGAAAAAGCGTAACATTCAACCTCAGGAACACAATCATTGTAAGCAATTAAGCCCCAATCCCGACTTACCAGAGTGACAGTGGTAATAAGACATCTTATTATATAAACAGACCCTCAGTGGTCTCATTCCTTTATTTTGTTTGGACAAACGGATTAAACTCAATTCTGCTAGATTATGGACAAGTCAAATCATGTATTGATCCTATCAAGCTTGAAGATTGAAATAAACAAATAAGCTAAAAGACTTATCCATTGAGGAATTGGAAGCCAAAATAAGGGGAGGAGCAAAAAGTTTCATCATAACCAAGAAGGAAATAAGCCAAAAGAGTTTGAATTCTGGGAATTAACTTGTCGTTTTCGTATTAAAGCAACGTGCAATATTGAGCTTAACAGTAGTAATAGACAGAGAGTGAGAAAGGTAGTGGTACCTTGCCATAGTTAACAAAATTTGTTTTGAGAACATATTCAACAACTGCAGGGTCTGCAGTGTAGACTTCACTGTTGTCAAGGTAAATCAATCTAAAAGTCATATTTTTTTGGGTCAATTCAGTCATGTAATCGTGCAACCTGCGGCAATTAAGCAGCTGATGCAACACTGTTCCAGCAATTGGATAGTATTTTTTCTTCTCCTTCCTTGATGATCCTAAGATCTTCTTGACTGCACCTATTGCCAGAAGTGCAGCAAAAATTGAGATCAACAAGGGATTATTTAGGGTGTTCATGTCCATGGAAGCGCTCTCTTTGTATTGTAGTAATAAGTTTCATAGTTATATATAGAGTCAACTGCATAAACAAATATGGATTGATGCAAGGAAGACAAAAACTGAGATTATGAAAGGCAGAGGAGCAAATTTTAGCTTATTGATATCCTTAAAAATTAAAGATGAATCCTACAACACTCACAAAGAGACCTAATAAAATGGCTAAATATAAAAGAAATGTCCAGCAACAAATTTGGAGATATGTCACGAGCAATTGCAATGCCTCCGATAGTGTATTCCAATATTAATGCTCAACCAATTAACCAAGCAACACTGCATGCAATCCAAGGAATTGAAGGAATTATCAAAAAATATTTGAAAGCTTGATTAAAAAATCAAGTAACAATAGTTAGTAGCAAACTAAAAGCTCGGTTTTGTGAAGTGACAACAGCTCCTCTAGTTTCTCCAAAGCTATAATTCTGTATAAGCAAACAAATATCAAGGCTAGCTCAGCATAGCAGAAGGCATAAAGAGTAGCTACTATACCAGCTATTAGAAAGGAAAAAGTAAGGTTGGTGTTGAATGCTCCCTAGCGACTGTGCCAACAAGAATATAAACTCCAGCACCAATTGTCGAACCAACTTCTACAAAATTCAGCCAATCAAACTTTTAACCATAATTTTGTTTATAGCACATGTTCATTACTTAGAAGGCATTCACGAGTTACTGGTAGACTTTTAAAACCCAATGAATAGTCTATAAGGCCCATTTTTTCAATTTAAAACATATATGAAATACAGTACTAAGGGCAAACACTAAACATGAATGAAATAGATGAAGGATTCAAACCTATCATGAAACTTTAATCAAAAAACTGAAGGTATATAATTAAATATCTTAGAAGGCTACAGTTGTGAAAGCAACAAAGCAAAAATCTATATAAAAAGCTAACTATTGAACAACAGAGAATTTAAGAAGATGAACAAATTTAAACCTATGGCAATAAGATGAGACACAGTTAAAGCCTTGGCCAATTGACGATGACCACTCCCTCAGGTGGATGGTGATTTAGAATGACCAGAATCCATCTGTTTTCTCCTCGTTAGACTCCTCAAGCCTTGGCCAATTGATGATGACCACTCCCTCAGCTCTTTCTATGCTCGTGTGATTTATCTAAGTCTCTTTTAAACATTAGTTTTTACTTTCCAGACTTGTATCCAGAATCTTAGTTATATAGTAGTTTGCATTAAAAAACTTTTGAGAAATTTAAATGACACCAGATGCAAAAAATATGTCTCAGTACTTGGATCAGCTTTTTTACATGCTTATATTGATGCTGAATTTGGAATATCTTCCAGTCAGTAAGTGAAGTCTACAAAAAGCATGTGGATCCTTTTTTAAAGGTGAGTTGCAGTGCCAGCGAGCATTTTGAAGTTAAAACTTACCCATTGGCCGAATGTGATGTAGGCATTTCTATCTTGAGAACATTTATCAGAGTCCCCAAAAGGGTTTGATTTATCCCGGGATAATGCAGCAATCAAGACAAGTGGCACATTCCCAATATTTCCTGTAAACAAGTTCGTTCCAGAATATTCAGGAACAAGAGATTTATNTTGAAGTTAAAACTTACCCATTGGCCGAATGTGATGTAGGCATTTCTATCTTGAGAACATTTATCAGAGTCCCCAAAAGGGTTTGATTTATCCCGGGATAATGCAGCAATCAAGACAAGTGGCACATTCCCAATATTACCTGTAAACAAGTTCGTTCCAAAATATTCAGGAACAAGAGATTTATTATGACATGACCTATATGTGTGTTCAAACCATGGATTATTCTATATGTACAAAATCTTGTGAAAAGATTGTTAGTTATTTTACACAAATTCGGACCATATTTTCGTCTTATGATTGCACTTTCTAGTTCATCGATTATGAGATTCCTTTTTTATGGAGTCTGTGGAGGAGGAGGCTCATATTCTAAAGGCTGCAAACATAAATAAGATCCAAAACAAAAAATGCCACAAATTTCAGAGGTGCAATAGGATGATATGCCTTGCAAACATGTTAATACCTATATCCACAAGACCATAACAAAATCATTTGGATAAGACTTAATGCATACTGCAAAGAACCCTGCACCTAAACCAGCTAACATATGCATTAGAACGTTGTCTGTGAATCCTGAAATTTTTAAAATTGTCTGCACAGAACATAAATATCAGAACAGCAGTGTTATCACATGAAAGCAACACATTAAAGATGAGAGAAGGAACTTCATGCAAATAAGAAACAAAATTAGAGAGACCTCTTTAACATGGTCATAGCTAGCTAGTTCAGCAACATTTGTAATTGCATTTCTTGGAATGTTCGGCCCAAGTCCTGTCCACAACGAAGCCACTCCTTCCTGTTCCACCAATTATATTTAGTTACAGGCAAATAAGATGAAAGCAATTAATTACTTGTTCAAAATTCACCTGCTTCACTGTGGTATAATATGCATTCAGAGCACCAGTATAATGCTTAAATACACCTGTTGGAGATTTTCCTTCTGCTTGGAGTCGAACTTTCACGAGGTCTGTTGGATTAGCCACAACTATAGCTATAGCACCTGCTCAGTAAGAAAGGCATGTTAAATGTTTGTTACAACCAAATTCAAACACAAATTGCATCAAATATTTTAATAAGGAATACTAATAGAGGCTGAGTAGAAATTTTATTTACCAGTAACCAGAGCAGCTAATATTTCGCTGAATAGAGACACATCTCCAACGAAATAACTGCCAACGATAAAGGCTTTGACCTGTCCAACACACACGAAAATGATATTTTAGTTATAAGCATGAGGGGTATGATATAAAAACTGTTATGGGTGTAGGCACTCATGACTGCATTTGTACTACTCACAGGCTCATATAATCCAATTCTTAAGCCTCCATATATGCACTGGCGATGTAAGCCAGGTATAATGCCTTTCCAAAGTGAAAATAAACCTTCTTCTTTAGCTATAGTAGCAATCGTACCCAACAAGCCCCTGTATTTTGATATACCCGCTACTTCCCCTAAAGTCGCTCTCTTTTGTAGCTGAAGCCTAACTTTAGCAGTATGTAAAGAAATGGTAAAATACTGCACATAACCAACATATAAAGAATTATTTTTAGATATCCAAAGTTATAGTTTTATAACACGAAATGAAAAGTAATAATTAGCTTCAGTAGAATTGATCACACGTACTATTTTTGCCATATTTAAATGAGGTCGTTTAAAGATTAAGGAGCAACCGATTGTTGCATCAGGCGTGGACTTGACTTGAAGTGTCACAAATCTCTTAACTATATATTTAATTCCACAGGCATAAGACAGCCCACAAGGAAAGAGAAAAACCAGCTAAGTTGAAAGGTACAGGTCGGTTGTTTTCCTTAAAAAGCATAATTAAAGAACCCTGAAGGTCGGGTAGTTTGAACACGATGCTACACAGATCAACTACTAAGAGGCTGAAGCTATTCCATAAAGAAAGCCATTTGAACATTTTGGAGATAAAGTGAATGTACTAATTACGGCGTGTGCAGGTGAATGTTTCAGACATGCACTACCACAGCAAGCTAATCAGAACAAAAAGGAAACTTTCTGTTTATAATATCTGCTATAGTATCTGAAGGGCAGTGAAATCTTCTCCTGCAATCAATATGACTATTGGTGGCAATAGGAAAATTTTCTCCAAAAATGTAGACCAGCTATTGCAATGCAGGATAATACCAGTCAAATCAAATATTCAATCAATCTTTACAAGACTGGCTACAGTAAAACTGCTGGTCAGAAGAATGTGTTCTGTAACTCAATCACCACTACCACATGAAGTATAATAAGTAAGCATCCCATAACTGAACCTCCATGGAGCTTTTTGTTTGGAGCTTTTTGAATTCGATGAAAACATATAATGATGATGATGATGATGCCGGAAAAATAAGGATCAGCACCAAAAAAGACAGCAAAAGCTACTTCTTTTATAATAAGTTATTGTTGCAAAACAATAAAAACTGTAAACAAATTTTATATATATAATTAGTATTCTCAAATGTCAAACACATATTGATTGTTGCAGAACAATAAAATCTTTGTGCAAAAATCAAAATTTTATATAAATATTTAATATTCTCAAATGTCAAACCTTAAACTGAGAGCAATACAAATATTAAATCAGATTTTTTTCCATGAAAATCTCTCATATATGAACAAAAAATAATTTATAAAGCTGATCCTATCTAAATAGCTAAGCCACGAGCTCAAAATTATATTTTATTGAAAGAAAAATACCAACTTTAAGGGAAAAATCAGATTAACCACAATGTCAATTTCTTCAGCCCCTAAAAATAAGAGTAGGGAAAACCATCGACATACAAATACTAATCGCACAATTCAATACTCTAAATGATCAGCGAAGCATAAAAAATCAATCAATAACAGTCTAGAAGATTCGGAAAAACAACATAACATAGTTACTATAAACATAATTCTACCAAATCAGAACCATGTACACAAAACATAAATACCCATCTAAATTAATTTTCCAATAAAAAGACGAAGTAGCAAACGGGTGAAAATCAAAACTGATATTTTGAAGCGAATCGAACGGAAGTATAAGAGCGTGTCAGTAGAAATCGAGGATGGTAGAAGGCCCCTATGCAATTTTAAAATAATTATTTCTTGTGCATTGTTTTACCTTCGGAGTCGACATTGTATTGGTTGAGAGCATCAAGAGTATAATCAAAGGGGCTAAAAGTAGCAAGTTTAACCACTTTACCGACTGGATTCAGGTCTACGATGGAGCTCAGAACCGCCTCCCTTTTTTTGCCCCATTTCATCAAGTCCGTGCGCTAACAAAGAAGCATGTGTATTATGCACTAAAGCCTTGAAATATGGATACAGCAAGAAACCAAATGCACCAATAACAGCAATCAATATTATCACATCAATTATGGCAGAGTGAGATTGTTTACAAGCCAGAATATTCAACTGATTTTGAGAGGTCCTTTTATTTTTATGGAAGTGGTTAGGTTGCTTCACTTTCAGACAAGGATCATTCAAATTCCCAAATTTGGACATGGCTACTTGCTGGTCAACTGAAATTGAGCTATGGAAACATATCCTTTAGATCGAAACTGAACCAAAAAAATCCAGAAAACAGAATCTTTAGCCAAACCTACTAATCTATATAAAATTCCAAATCAAACCCATAATTCCATAACGCATGTACTGGCATACATATTCGTTCCAAAAATACAAACCACTTACATTTAGGACCGACCATATAATCTAATTTAAAAAAAAAAAAAATGGCAACATAATATACCAAATTTTGTGTCAGAAACCCATAAAATCATTCAAATGCGAAACAAGTGGAAACGTAAATTACGTCCATAAAGACACCAGATTTTCTAAACCCAGTTCAACCTACCATTAACATCTGTTGGTAAATTGGTATCACTCTTTATAAATGATTTTAGTATGTGGAAAAGATACATCATACTCCATAAAATAACCATAGAAATGGTCTAGATTTCAAAAGATTACCTTTACATTTATATTGCACAAGAAAATGAAAGTTAATATGAAATTATAATAAAGAGATAGTGCCAAAAAAAGAGGAAAAAGTCAGGAACTTACTTCTGAATAGTAGACAAGGTTTGAAGGAGATATCTGGAGGGCAATTGCAACAGCATCAATGAATTCACTCACTATTTCTGATCGTTTGGTGAGGTACAAAATTGTAATTTGGGATCAGACCGTAACTACAGTCAAATTTGTGCTGAAAATAACAACTAATTAAACATGTCAAAATAGATATTAGTATGAAAATGCAAACTCAATTAAATGAACCCTAAAATCACTCAGCTCACCAGATTATGTTTCAGATATCGAATTTACGACTATCTAAAAATGTCAACTATGTTTGAGAAAAAAATCTCAGAAAATCATATTTATTTCAAACAAACGACATCATGAAAATTCCCAAACATTAAAAGACAACCATAAATGATACCCACAAAAATACACAATTTTTCAGAGAAAGAGAGATGAAAATTGCCTTTTCTGGCAATAGGTAAAGATCGACAATAAAGCAAACTCATCTCACAAACAACCCATTGAGCTCAAATCAACACACTTTAAATCCAATATCACAATTAAAAAAAAAAAAAACGAAATTCCTCCTTGCACAACGGAGGCACGGGTGCCTCCGTTGTGCACGGAGACACCCCGTGTCTCCGTTGAGCACGGAGGCAGGAATCGTGCCTCCGTGAGCAACGGAGACACGGGGTGTCTCCGTGAGGAAGCAAAATGTTGGAAGGGAGAAAAGCGAGCGGTAGCAATCAGTATCTCTTGCGGTAAAAAGAAAAAAAAATTAATTACGACCAAGAAGAAGCTTGAAAGAAGATAGACACTTACATATTTTGTCCCCAAACTTGAAGACTCAACCGAATGACGAGGATTCAGGGTTCGAACGGTGGTCGCATGAACCCACACTCTAGAAACAATGAAGCA
This sequence comes from Fraxinus ornus, assembly GCA_903798235.1. Classification (NCBI taxonomy): domain Eukaryota; kingdom Viridiplantae; phylum Streptophyta; class Magnoliopsida; order Lamiales; family Oleaceae; genus Fraxinus; species Fraxinus ornus. The sequence goes on along the minus strand of CAIGRF010201760.1, from coordinate 65,178 downwards.
CTCGACCAAACAAAAAACTTGAAAGAAGATACATACTTACAGATTCAAGAGTGGGAAATGAAGGAAAGAACGCACATATTATTTAGGATAATGGGATTTCGCAGATATGGAGGGTTGGAGAAGGCAGGGGAAATACTACGGGTTCGATTAGGTATCAATGTGTGCCGTCGTTTTGGTCGATGTGTCCATGATAGTAATTCTGGTCTTAGGTTAACGTAATTTGTGTTCATTGATGCAGGTAATCTGTGGTTCTTTATTGATGAATGTGCCATTCGCCTCAGCTTTGTGTGAATTTTCAACTGCAATCACATGAAAAATTATTTGATGGACAAGCTTTGCTAAATCAGAGGGAAGAATATATTTTTAATAGATCTCAAGAGCTAAAGAGGTTTGAGAAGGAGTTGGAGGATAGAAAGTTGAGCTTAGAGAAATACAAAGAAGCCCTTAATGAGCAAAAACCAATCTCTTAATCTAACAGCAGTGTCTTTGTCAGCAAGAGAGGAGGTTAAAATAAGATTGTCTCGTGAAAGGACTCGGATCTTGGGTGGGTCGAAAAAGTTTAAGGTTATTTTTCTTATTTCCTTGCTTTTCATTCATTTTCCAGGAGAAGATTGTTCGTTTTGTGTAATTTATTTACATTCTTGCTATGTAAATTAAGATCTAGATTGGTTTTCTCATGATTCTAAGGTTCTTTTTAAGTTTTTAGTTGTATTTTTTTTTT
>CAIGRF010201760.1:38408-61224 GCA_903798235.1 Fraxinus ornus | reverse complement strand
TCTAATATTCATCCAACTCTCGGAGATTTTAAAAGATGGGTTTTTTTATTGATTTTTCTTCCTTCTTAATCAGAGAAAATCAAAACCCACTAATCTATTCAAATTTCAAAGTCCAATAATCAATAGATAACAGGTTGCACCGATATCTACACTCCTACAATGAATTAGTCCCTATTCCTAATACAAAAATACAGGCACTAGTATATATGATTCCACACACACATACTTATAATTTTACACCAAAACAAGCTCTTGTTGGGCATGGTGGGGTATGAAGCTTACTGTGGGAGGATCAGAAGAATTGAAGGGCTCAAGGCAAATGCTACAAGCATCTTCAGTGTTTTCATTACCAATAACAGCACTCGCAGAAGAAGAAGGTGCTGATAATAATAAAGAAGTAGCCATTTTCACTCAGTGTTACGTACACAGCTGTAACATGTTTACAAGTTTAATCTTCTATAGAGAGGGAGAGAGAAAGTGAGAAGAAGTAATGAAATGAAACGAAAAAAAACAGATCGAGAAGAATACATAAAAAGCGGAAAAGCGAAATTAGGGATTTCGATTCACCTTGAAGTTATAAGAACTCGACTGTACCGACAATTAAGAAACATAGCACTGATCGTGATTTCGAAGTGGTGGCACCGAGTGGTAGAAGACGGAATCGACGAACGTAAAAGGGCGTGGTGTCCGTGGCTTGAGAAACTGAGATATATGATCCCTCTTTACTTATGTTCAACAATATCGAAGTAATTTTTCCCCATTACTTCAAATGTTCAAACAAAGGATGGGTTAGGAGTTGGGGCATCGGGGTTAGGTCGTGCACATCAGAGAAGATGAAGAAGGTGATAGGTGGTCGAATTTCGCAGATATGAGGATTGAAGAAGGCAAGGGAATGTCTACGGGTAGAGAAGGTTCGTAGGGTTCCGATATGGTAAAAAGAGGGCGGTCGTCGGTGGGCAACAGTTTATTACTTTCCTCTCGCAGAGAATAGGGCTTCTTCACCTCCACAGTCACTCACCGGCCTCACCCTCTACTTCCTCTCATAAACAATTTTCGAAGGTTTGATTTGAATAAGTTGCCAAAGGGTTTCGGTTTCAGAAGGGTTTCGATTTCAGAAGAAGAAGCAGCTGGAATGAAAAAGAAGAAATAATGGGAAAGACGGGAGTGTATATTGAGCGGGTAAAACGGCGTCGTTTTGGGGTAAAACGGCGTCGTTTTGAACGGGTAAAACGACGTCGTTTTGAGGACGAAAAATTTAAACTCCCTCTTTTATATTGTTAGGGAAACTTATGTTTGGTTTAGTTAAAAATTCGATTTTTTATTAGATTTTTATGAAATTTGATAAAAGTTATGAATTTCATGAAATGAAATATGTAATTGAAAATGAATTTGAAGAAAAATGAGCTTTAAAAAATGCTTCTTCGTCTTCATTTTTAACCATCTTCTTCCTTACAGTAATCATATCCTGCCACCTCTTGGCACTAGCATACTCATTTGACAATATCACAAAATAGCCAGCAGCTTGCTTAGGGTCAAGTTCCATAGTCAATCTCTGAACTACATCAGAAGCAAGATCAACATTTTTGTAAATGCTGCATCCACCAAGAAGGGCACCCTACGCCTGCATCATTTGGCTTCATTGGCGTAGATTTCACAAGCCCTTCTGCTTCATCGAATAGCCCAGACAGCTCAAGAGATCTACCATGCACCCATAATGATCTATCCTCGGCTCAATACCCCAAGTTGCAGTCATACTCTTTTAAAGTAATGGCATCCCTCATTGACATAACCGGCATGGCTGTATGCACATGAAAGACCCTAAGAATGTTACTTCATCAGGTTTGAAGTAACGTCTCCTGTGCTTTCTATCCACTGGAAGATACTAAGTGCATAATCTCCATACCCCTGTTTTGCAAAATCCATGATCATACATATTCAAGGAACAGTAGTCCGCCTCTCCATCCTTTTAAATACACCAAATGCTGCCTCAATTACATCACAACTAGCATACATATTGATGTTACAAAAAATCGTCATCGATTGATTCTCGAGCTTGACGATTGAGGATAATCACGAAGGGAATCTTTAGTGCATGAAACAAAAGCGTTGAAGTGTGTTCTCGTCGATCATCTGATACTTAAGTCTGCGAAAAGGAGAAAATATAAGCGTAAGACTTTAAATTGAATGTTAAAGTATACCTGAATAATGAATTAGAGCCTGTATTTATAGAGATAATCTTGATAGAATTGTGATACTTGAAGCTTATCTGTTTTAAGAGATGTAAAAGACTTGAGTCTTTTAATATGAGTAGGAGTTGTAAGCTACTTAGAATTCAATTTTATCAGAGTTGGATAAGTTTGAAGATGGAAGTAGAGTCCTACTAGAGTGTATTTTGAGATAGAGAACAGGACAAAAGTAAAAACCCGAGGTGATGTGGACGTGTGGCAATTAAGCCCGACGAGGATAACTTGAGAAAGCTCTCAAGATGACCGAAAACTACCTCGGGCATTATTGTTCGTGATTGATAAAAAAATGACGATATATGTATCAGTGCATTGTTCAGTGATACCAGCACCAGCTGCTCTCTATGACTTAAAAGACTCAACAACCTATAAATGAATCCAAATCGGCATATGCTGAAAGCACCACCACTAAGGTCGGTCACCTGGTCAAACTCCATTTCATCTCTCCCCATCTCAAGAAACAATGCCAAAGATTGCTTACAGTTACACCTCCCATTTTGCACATCCAACAATCATGGTAGTCCAAGAAACCACATTCCTCTTTGGCATCGCCTCAAAAACTTTTTGTGCCGCATCGACATCTCCATTCCTAAAACATGTGATAACATTTTTGTCACGCATTTCATCAAACACTAACCCCGCGTGCCTACCGTAGGCCATCCTCCCCTCCACTTTTTATATAAACCAGTACAAACAAATGCATTCCAACAGAACCCATTTTTCAAACTTTCCCATGAACCTTTTCACACTCTTAACAACCTCCCTTTTGCACAGCCATTAATAAGATACGTATACGTGTGCCCATCAGGCATGATAAGAGAATTCTCCATCAGGTTAAATAATACAAATTGCTTTCCCCTAGTGTTCAACCTGGTTGAAGACTTGAAAGGCACGTGGGAAATTATTGAAAGCTAAGTATAGAGATAATAATTTGACAAGATCGATTTTTTTTTTTTTTTTTTGGTAAAGCCATTGATGACAATGTGCGCGTGGATTTGGGAGAGCTGCTTACTGGTTTTGCAGTGATTCTGTAACATCTAGAATAGGTATGTTGAAGAAATCTGGAGCCTGTTCGATAGGCGGGGATGTTATGTTCGATTTACATGCATAAAAGTTCTTGTCTACCGAGTTTGATATTTGCATATGCACATTAAAGACTTTCTCACGCGTGCATTCAAATGTCTAAAGACCTTAATTAGCGAGCAATCCTACTCATCATAAGATAGTGCCAAAATAATAATACACGCACACATATATATCGAGAGCGAATAGAGAAAACTTTCAATATAAAAAATGTTATCCAATTATCACTATTTTCCACAGATTACTATCTTGATGGGTGTGAAGCATGAATTGTTACAATTCACTATAGCGTTCAACCAACTTTAGACCCCCAACTTATGTCCTCACAATACCTTACAGGGGGAACAAGAAGTCTAGTATCAACCCCCAATTTCTTCTTGCAATCGTAGAAAGGAGGAGCATGCTGCATGGTTCCATCGACATGGCTCGTGGACAGGGTGGATCAGGGGCTGTTCGATTTTCAAGCTAGTAAAGTATCCATGGCTTCAGACCTCCAAAACCACATAACCAAAAGTAGACCAAGAACTTGTTGCCAATTTATCCATCAAGCTAAACAAGTACATCTCTGCCCATGCCTTTCTATTGTGTGGTTGTTTCTCTGTTTGTTGATACTCTTCATGGCTCGGCTGGTAAATAGAAATTACCTCTCCTGTGACAGTAGTATATTCACAATACATGTTCCTCATATCCTCCGAGTAGCCAGAGCTTAAAGATGTCAATAGCACGACTTTCGTCTTCTATTTTGCTTGTGGGGGTGACAATGGGCTCCTTTAGGTTGATCTGTGGTAGCAAAGTCTCTTTCATGGTACATGTTAAAATCTGCTCTTAACACATGTTGGAAAGGACCAGTTCCTGTGTCGAAAACCCGGATTTGGATGCCTAATTTTTCGACTGCTTTAGATAAATAAGCTTGATACTATCTGCTGATAAGCCCCCAGACAGAATTTGTTGGATGGAATAAGCACCAGCTCGAGAAGTGGAAAACAGTTGCTTTATCTGGGGACAGGTTACTTAATTCTTCCTCGAATGATGGGATCGAGAAGAGAGATGGTACAAAATAATTGTTGGTCTTCATTATCAACCAAGGTATTTTCTGCAAAAAAGACTGATCTTGATCACAGTAAAAATGCTTGCCATGATCATCATAGTTGTTAACCAGATAGAGATAAACATATGGAGGTAGTGCTAACTGACTCAAATTACCTAACAACTTATATTCTTCAGCATATTCCTACAACTCCACCCATGGAAATGGTTAGCAGAAGAGTTTGCGCATGTCAACTCCACGATCAACAAATAGGATCCTATTGGTGATGAGCATAAAGGAAAGCCTAGGCTAATGTCAATATCCTGTTCCCTAAACCGCTAAAGGATATCCAAGCTAAGTAGTTACAATTGGAGGAGCTTGTGTATTAACCAGACTTGAGATGTGTCAAGGTTTTATGGTATAATTCTGCATGGGGTCCACAGCATTTGTGAAGGGCTTCGTAGCTTCGTAACTTGCATATGAGGTAGGACGAATGCTTTTGGGTAGTTCTCTACGACACAAGTGACTCTAACCTACTAAGACAAGATTATCTGTTGAACCCCATAGGAACCGAGCAGTTTATCCTTGGCACCTCAACAGGCTGGGAAATATCATCTTCTTGATTTGTTGCCGCCAAAGGAAATAAAGCATATTAGGAAAATTAGGCATAGAAGATGTGCATGAAACACTCTTTTTATTCAATTTAATGAATCAAAATTTTTCTGGGACGTCCTCAACTAAAATTTTGATGGATCTTAAAAGATTATAATCCTAATGAATTTCGTGGGATTGAATAAATTTCCACAAATTCCATGAAAATATCATTGAATATGGTGAAATTTCAAAAGATTTGGTTATATGTATTTTTAAGCTTAAAATCCAAAAAGATCTTTTAAAATTTCTCTATTAATGAAATTTCTATAAATTCACTAGTTATCGACGGTACCTAAATTTTAAAGGATGTTGGGACTAAATGGCTGCCTTCAATCAGCAGAGCATAATTATAACCAGAAGAAACATAAACCAGCAAGAAGAAAACCTCCAGAACAGATGTTACAACAGGAAAAAAGAAAAATACAGAATTATGTAACAGGAAGAAAAACCTCTTCCTCAAGCTTCTTTATTCACCAAGAAACTTTACATTCAATTACATTGAATCAATCACCATCTCTCAGGTAATTCACCATACAAAATCAGATCCTAACTTGAAAGCTTTCTACTCCAGATTGATTTCCAGAAAATACATTTCTCACAATCTCACTTTCTCTCTGATTTTCGAGCTCACTTTTTCTCCTCTCTAAGGCTCCTATTTATAGACCTAAATGGAGCATTTAATCAGTTAAAAACTAACCAACTAACATAGGCTCCACTTGGTTATAGTTTCCAACCGAAAATAACTGAAATGAGGCTCCTCTTCAACTGATTTTCTTCCAACAGATTTTGTGAATGCTAAGGTTGTCTAATTCTTCTTCAAGAATCACTTTTCCTTACAAAGGAATTCATTGAATTTCATTAAAATCTCAATTGAGGACACAACTTACTTTGTATACTAAAATTTCATCTTAACCCCCCGATGAGAATAAGATAATCCATCCAATAAATGATTTTCACTAATAGACTTCCATGTAGACAATTCAGTCATATCATTGACCGTATCATCATCTCGTTTTAAGCCTCTAGCTGAAACAATGAAATCTGGAAAGTAGAAATGTCCTAAAGTGTTCATCCTTGTAGAGCCGTAAAAATCAGTTTATCTAGGAATGTGGAAAGATCAAAAGGCATCATAAGCCATTTGAATAATCTAAATGTAATGTTGAATGTACTTGGTAATTTCCACTCCTAAGCCGACTGCCGTGATGATCAGTTTCTAAGACAACTTAGTCTAGCCAACTAAATGATTCTCAATTCCAGCCACAGAATTAGGAATTCATGGTTAACATTGACCCTGTTAGTTTTCCAAACTGTACGGACATTGTCTCATTTACGATGTATTTGCTATTTTACACATCTCAGTTTTAACAAGCAGTGAAATTTAACATTAGTTCTCGATCAACTCCCAAGACAAATGTGAACATAAAACCTAAGAGAAAGGAAAATGAGGTACCTTTCTGAGGTATAACGTCAAGAGGCGTGGCTTCGGCAACAGTCCAGAGCGGATCCGAAAGTGGGTCCTTAAGAATTATAGATAATGTAGACATTACAGACAACCACATCAAGCAAACCACGAAATATCCATCAAATTCATAGAATTCCACTCACATGGCCACTCTGAAACCCCTAGAAACGGCGTCGTCTTTGAAATATGGGAGTTGTACCCGCTGGAACCAGTATTTCATATTGTCCCATTAAAATGCAAAATCTCATTTCCAATTTAAGAGTTACCATAAAGTCACTTTTTCAGAAAGATCTATTCCTTGACATGTGGCATCATGATTATATCAATCTTTTTTGTAGCAAGATTCTTCTTTGTATGTGTCGGGAAAAGAAAATTTGAATTTGACTTTTCCACTGATCTTTAGCCCATGATTGACTCCCATATTAATAAGTGTTTTATGGTGTGTTTCAACACGTTATTTTGAAAGAATGTATTTTGAAATTATAGATTGATGAAAAATATACAATTAAAAAAGAAGGAAAAATTATTAATATGATAAAAAATATTATCTTATTGAATAATGTGTAATTGAAAATAAATAAAAGAATGATGAGAAAAATTTTAATGTGTACAACAGTACAAAACAGGGGCTTTTAGGTACAATTATTTTGACAATCATGAATTGAGTTTGACCAATAATTTTATTCAAATCAATGACCATAATGTTTACACCTCATAGATTGCCAAATTATTTGTACAAAATCATTGTACAAGATATTTAATTTTTAAAGCAAAACTATTTATTTCTCATACTTAGCCCTTGTTTGGTGCACATTATTTTCAAAAGAATGTATTTTTTGGTTAATGTGATGAGGAATATGTGGTTGAAAAAAAAGGAAAAGTTATTGATGTGATGGAAAATATTATTTTATTGAAGAATGTGTGGTTGAAAATGAGTAGAAGAGTAAGAATGAAAAAAATAATGTGGATCAAACAGGGGCTTAGCATCTGTTTAGTTCACATTAAAATTTTCATTCTCATTCTTCTACTCATTTTTAACCACATATTCTTTAATAAAATAATATTTTTCATCACATCAATAATTTTTCCTTCTTTTTAAACTACACATTCTCCATCAATCTACTATTCCAAAATAATGTGGCTCAAACACACCTTTAGTTTTAACCATATATTATATTATGTCGTAAACTAAAATATTTTTCTACTTTTTAACCATGCATTTCTAATAAAATACTATTCAAAACATTTTTCTCCTAGTTTCTCTTTATAATGGCCATCGAAATGGGGGCTTAATTTTTCACTCTTTCATTCCAAATTTACCTCCTCCACTATTCTTTGAAAAACAATCGCTGAGAAAGTTGAATGGTAAAAGTGTTATTTCATGAAATAAAGTGAGGGTGAAATCGGAAAACCGAATTTCAACGGGTCATTGTCACTTTTCTTCATTCCATCGAAGAACCCTGCTTAGAGTACATTTTTTTTTTTACAGAGGTTTACAGACAACACACGTGGTGGGCTCGATCAATTTTATTTTTTAATACATGTGGGGCCCGCCCCCCTTGTGAGGAGCCTTAGGCCCCTGTGAAACTATCTCATGTACATGGAGATTTATCCTCCATCGAATGACCTTTGTATCGAAATTTTAAAATATTTAAATACGATTCCAAAATTTGATTTTGCATGAAAGATCAATCATCATGGTTGATTTAATTCCCCGTTTATGGATTGAACGCTATATAAAACAAATAAAATGGGTTTGAATTATTTGATCTATGGTAGTATTGGCACCATATTTTTTATTTATTACACCAAATTTTAATCGTAGTTAATCTCAATCACAATTTTCAAGAATAAAATAATATTTAGCACCGCGTGGAATCCACATGAGACAACTAGACACTGGCCCACATGGTGGTTTCATAAGGCACGTGTCAGGTGATGAGTGGCCAAAATGTCGTTGTTAGTTGGGTCAACGTCAGCAACAAACCTGAGCCGCTGTTTGTTTTGAATTAAAATCTCAAATCAAAAGTAACAATTAATTTTAAGCACATATTTCATGGGATTCACAATTTTTCAACCATATATTTTATTAATTTTTATCAAAATTTACTAAAAATATGATTTATTTATTTTTTCTCCACCAAACAAGAGCTTCGTGTCCAAAACTCTTCGTACGGACCTCACCTGCTCAAGTTTCGACCGTTGGCAACTCCTCATCCATACATACGTACTTGGACAAAACAAAATGCACGTATAGGGTAAATTTGTCCACGAGTCTTTAATCCTTCGTAATTGATGAAATCATGTTTTCAAACTTTCATTTGGAATAGTCATATCTCCAATATTTTAATATTGTCCGCGTGATATCCTCATTAAATTGAAATGTTGATTTTGACGGCAAATGTCCATGTGATACGAATGTGATGTGATGTCTAATTGATATAGAGATAAAATTCTTTAAAAAAAACTTTTCATTTATTATCATTTTACAAAACGTTTAAATTAATCGAAGGTTTAATAATAAAAAAAGTTAAGGACATTTATTGCAATTAAATCGTGGTACAACCAGGGGCAGACCCAGGTTGGAAGTTTAGCTGTGGTGAAACCAAAAAACCTTAGAAAAAATCTGAAAACCTAAAAAAATCTGGACAAAAACCTAGAAAATCAGAAAAAGAAATTGGGAAATATGAAAATTGAGTGGGGGCAGCGCCCCCCACCACCCCAAAACCTCCCGTAGGTCCGTCCCTGGATACAAGTATACAACAAATAAAACTTGTGTTGTAAACATGATCACCCTTACAAAATGCGATAGCTCAAATTAGATTTTTTCCAAACAAAATTATCCTTTTAGAAAAACAAACATCGCGTGCTTGTTACATAACCAATTTATGTCCAAATAAAAGTTTTTCGTCACATGGGAATCCCATACACACAATATTTAAAACGTTGGGAACATGGATGCAAGTTGGAGAAATGATCGCCACACTTTAAAAAAATGAGGAGCCTCAAAGGAATTTATCCCAAATATAATATTAGAAGGTTATTTTTTAAGTACATTAAGAAAATTTTACATTAATATAGAGAACTTGAGTGTTGAAGGGAAGGGTAGACATTAAGAAAATGTGAGGATATTGTTGCATCACCAATTTAGTTTAATTGAATAATTGAATGAAAGAGAATTCCTACCTAAAAACCACTGTTTTCAAACTGTGCTGATGCATCCATGGAATTTACAAAATAGACACTTCACCAAAATAGAAGATAAATAAATATATATATATATATATATATAAGGTATATTAATATGATGTTATTGTCATATAAAATTTAATAAACTAAAGTCACGACAATGGTGCTCATTTTTGTCCTTGACTAATCCATTAACAGTGAAGCTTGATCCCTAAAATACCGCGATTAAAATGGTTAGTGTACAAAAATATTATGTTTGTACGATGTTTCTACATATGCGTCTTTCCAGTTTCCATATCCTAATCAATATTCGCCCGCATCCTCAGTTAAAACAAAATAGAAATTAATATAAACAATATCGGAAAGATCAGTTAACAATCAATTCTGTCATAAAATTTATCATAGAAATAGAGGAACCAACTGATTATTCCAAATTGTATAGCCTCATTCTAATACAAACTTTAATACGCACACAATCATTTTATGAGCAAACTGAAGTTCTTATTTTTTTAATCTAGGAATTTTTAGTAACTCCAAACACCGCCCAAATTCTGTAGGTTAACTGAAGTTGAAGGTCCCTCTTGATCATCAGTTGACTGCCTTCCCATATCATGATTTGATACAACAGAAGAAATTTCAGTGTTGATATCGGTGGTTGTGCCAGTTTCTTGGGATATACTGACCATTTCTTTCTGATTTTCGGAGTCCTGAATCATATTTTGGCCATAATTTCCAAGTAAAGTCCTCAGGATTGAGGGATCTTGCTGTGGAATTGAACCTGGAAACTGAAATCCTCCCTGGATTGAACCAAATTGTCCCCAAGAAAAGGTAGAAGCAGTGGTAAATGTATTCATTGGATTAGCAGAGAAAGGGTCGTTGAAACAAGGAATCACATCTTCTTGATTCTTTTGAGCAACGACCGGAATGGGATTGGAGAAGCAGTGCACGTGACCGGATTCAGATACAAATGGCGAAGAGCCGTCCATTAAAGTTGGCAGAATTTTAGGGGCCAACTCATTAAATGGATCCCTTTTCACACTGGAGCACTTGTGAAATACCCTGCAAATCACCCAATCATTCTGCAGCAAAATCTAAGTCAATTCATCTATATCAAATGTTGAAATTAACATAGAATGAATGTATATAAGCCGTACCTTAGGTGGTTTTGGGAGGTTGTGGACAGAAAATTTTCCTTCTAATCTGTACTCATGGGCAACCCAATTCGATTTTTCGCCTTTCGGGGCTCTTCCCCTGTAGAAAACTAAGGTTTTCTTCATTCCGACGAGGATTTTTCCTCTGAATATTTCTTTATCTTTACCAGTGGCTTTCCAGTAACCTGCAGCAGTAGCCCTGTTTGTTCTAAGACCAGTGGGATACTTTTTGTCTCTTACACAGAAAAAGTACCATTCCTTTTCCCCCACTTTTGCTCTCCCTTTAACAAAAAAACCAAAATTAATAAAAAAAAAATATATGAAAAATTGAAGCCTTTAAAAAAAAAAAAAAACAGAAGAATTTAATAGACAACTGACATGGCAAATCCCATGGCTCAATCTTGTTCATATCCACCTCTGTTATAGCTATTGCAGAGAAATTGTTATCAAGAACTTTCTTTGATAAATAATGAGTAATCAATTCTTCATCTGTTGGGTGAAATCTAAATCCAGGAGGTAATTCCATTTGATCCTCCCCTTTCACAACTCCAAGATTCTTCTCCATCGTCCAAACCCGAACACTTCTTGCAAATGACTCTTCTGCTTGAAAACAGCAGTCGATGGACAACGGTGAATTATCAATAATTGACTAAGATATGGATGACTTTATAATGGATTCTTGCCAAACAGTTCCAACTTTCAGAAAATCAATCTCAAATAATTAAATACAAAGTGAATAGAACTGAATTGAGAGAGACGCCACGCAAAAGATGGAAAGAAATGGCAAAATTTAATGGAGAAAAAGAGAGAGGCAGAAGCCATTAAACTGACCTTAAAAGTCTGAGAGAAGTTGCGACAAAAGAACAACATATGAGCAATACAAGTCCATAAATACTTGATGTTGTGGAGGTGGAAGAAGCGTGTGTTCTACAGTTCTAGGCAATCTACTAAGTTGTTTCTAGTTTGAAATAAGGCCATCCTCCTTTAAACTTGACCAAATACATCTCATTTCAACTCTTCACTCCTTAGATACTTAGTTGAGTGAATTAAACCCGTATCTGGATTTAAAATCTCGTTCATTGTATTCTAAAGTACAATTTAATACTACGTATTAAATATGAACTCATCGTTAGTTGTTACTACTGTTAGTTTTATTATACCAATTCAGTTTGTTAAATATGAATTACTGGTCGAGAAAAGTATATATCAATTCAGTTTGGACGATTGAATTATTCATCTAAAGAATTGAGTGGTCTACTAAGGATTAAGTTGATTGGGTTGATACAATCTAGACAAGAACAAAGTTTTTACGCAAAATGCAATATTAAAAATAGATAAAATGAGTAATTTATGAATTACTAATCGAGGAAAAGAATAAGACTCATCTAACCCATAGCCATACAATTTTATTTATTTTAGTTCATGAACAAACAGTTTGAATCGTGAGTAACTTTATGACTAATTTTTCTGTTACAAAAATAGTTGAAGATTTCACAATTTCAATAATTCTTTTCAACTATAAGACAAAATTATCCGGGCCAACACGCATTAATTAATGTTGTTCAAGAAATACATACTCGATTTTGTTAAGGATTCTTAGAATATATCATCATGTGCTCTTTTGACATATTTAAGTGTATTTCCCAAATTACCCTCCATACGCCAAAGCACCCAGTATTTGAAAACAGCTGTCTGCAAGGATGAAAGGTAGTGGATTTCAAAATGCTTTACATCAGCTACCAGAAATTAGTTTCTCTCTCCTATTTATACAAAGTTGAAATGACAATTTTAACCTCACTGCTTTTCATTTGCAACAAAATGAACTATTATAGATGGTATAGATATGACATTAGTTATTATATTATGCCCTAATTTGCCATGAAGTAGACAGTGACCCCTATCAAAAGTGGGGACACTTTATTTTTTTTCTCTAAATTGACCCAGAAATAAGAAGAAGAAATTAATATATTAGGTATTGAGGATTATGCCATCAGGATAAGTTCGATTGGTAAATGACAATTCTCCAAATCATATTCGTTGAAAAAGCAACTAAACAATAAAGTTTGATATTAAAAAAAATGTTCTACAAGTTAAACTCGTTCAAACAAGTAACATGCAGAGCGTTTTGCATATCATCGCACTATATGTAATTCGGGGTTGATGAAGTTTACTCTGTGATTTGCAGTATTATCGTACCTTTACAATAACTGAGTAACTTCATCAACCCCGTTATAATAGGGTCCGTTTGATATGCTCAATTTTTCAATTTTTATAGTGTTTGATTGGCAAAATTTTTTCGGGAAAATATTTTCCACATTTTTAAGGAAAATAAATTCTTGATGTTTTGGTGGGAAAATATTTTCCAACTTTTCAATTTTTTTTTTTTTTATTTTTGACAATTTCCATGAAAACAAAGGCCCTGTTTGGGCCACATTCTTTTTTTCATTCTCATTCTTCTACTTATTTTCAACCACACATTCTCAAATAAAATAATATTTCTATCACATCAATAACTTTTCCTTCTTTTTCAACCACATATTTTCCATCACATCAATAAAAAAAATGCATTCTTTTCAAAATAATGTGCACCAAACAGGGACAAAGCCAAACAAATGGTATTCGATATAGTTTTTTTTTTCAATTATTATTATTATTTTTGGCAATTGGAACAAATTTTAGACCCAATGGTAGAAAATATTATTACTTTAATGGACAGTTTTTATAAAAAAATAAAGTCAAACGGATACCAAACTTTCAATATTTTTCATGAAAAATTATATCAATCAAACACAATTAATTATAATTCCCAGCAAAATAAGTTCTAGGAAAATCTTTTCCATGTAAAATATTTTCTTTCCACTCATTTTTCACCTTTATATCAAACGGATCCTTATAGTCAAAATCGTTCCTGATTGGTATTTACATAATTAAATCCATGTTACAGGAGTTAGGATTAATTAAATACTAGATCAAACATTACTTATTGTGAACTCAAGCCGAGATTGAGTCTAAGAATGAGCCGATGAACTCATGTCTAGATTTGATTATTGGCTTAACTTTCTTGCTCAATACTAAGGTGATTGACTTTGATAACTTAGAAGGATCTACACTGTACTTAATAAACGTATCATGTGAGCCTCTTTGTGAAATATTTATCACGTTTGACAATTTTAGCAAAATATGTCGTTATATAAGTAAAGAGAGGCTTATTTCGCATTATCAACTTTAGCTTCTTTATGATTTCATGTGGCGGTGCACAAACCAAATAAAAAGTAGGGTTGTCTCAATGAAAGGAGGACCTACAACAGGCCCAACTTCACTTTTGTATATTTCGCATAGCCGAACTCCTATCGAGTGTGTTTGATGCAATTTTTTTAGGATAGAATGTATTTTTTTATGATGTGATGGTGAATATAATGTTGAAAAATAAGGAAAATTTATTGATGTGATGAAAAATATTATTTTATTGAAGAATATGTGATTGAAAATGAGTAGAAGAACGAGAACGTGACTCAAACAAGACGGACCTAAATTCTTCTCTCTCGTAATTGACATATTTCTGTAATTAGCTAGTTAACCAATCAATCTTGCAATGAAAATACCCCTACAAGCTACATAGGGTTTGAAGAAATCAACCTACATCATTAGAATAATTATGCCTGGGATCGGGACACGCGTCAGCTTTGGTTTCGGATAGGATCGTCTCTCACCTAAACAATTCATAAAAAATTGAATAATTCTAATTGATCATCCTTGTTAATTAACTCAAGGGTTGACAACAAAATTTCAGATTAAGCTGAAATGGCCATGTGGGCCCTGTTTCCATGGTACAAACATGCAACATAATTTAAAGGGTCATGCTACAGCCCCCTTCACATGAGGGGGCCTTCGTCCCTCCCAATATTAAAAATGACACCCACACGTGGCACAATATGATTGGTTCAGAACCCGCAAACTATGGTGACAATTAGGCAATGGTCATTTTGTTAGCAATATTCAATGAGTTAGTCTACAAGTACAGAAAATTTTTACAGAATTTGTACAGAAATTCGAAATCAACAACACAGATTCAAAGTTCAGAAAAAACATGCACACACAAATGCATCCTGTACACATTTGGTGAATATTCCCTGTACTCAGGGAATATTTCATATTCAATTGTAATAAATCTTTATTTGTCAAAATATTACAATAATGACTGGTCCCATTTAGCATCACAAGACTTGCTATTTTCTATTAGTGGATGCCAAATAATTCAACATTCTATCCATTGAAGCCTTTAGAACAAAAAATAACATACACAAATGGATGAGGACAACATACTAAGGGATGTTTGTTTGGGAGGGACACATGTTTGGAATTATGTGTGCATTCTCATTTCGTATCGTGACATAAATTTGCTAAGATTAAGAATTTAATCATTTCGAGTTATTTCCACTTTATCATGAACTCAATAATTTCACAGTTCTAATGTACTACTTTCTTACTCAAACCAATTATCTTGCTAATACGTGCGCGTTAGGTTTTCTATCATTCTTATCGTCTATAAATAAAATCGATCAATCAAACATCATTTGATGCCAAAATACATTTTACCTTCTCCTTTCGCATATACCTAAAATAAAAAGAATTTCAATAATCCAATTGACATATGAACTTCGAACATCTAATCATGAAGCCTCAATATTTTCGGTTTACTTGAGTGTAAATTTATGCAAATTTATTGTGCATTTGGGCAATTTTACTAAATGATCCCAAATAGACATGTCAAATCAAATAAAGCCCATGTTTGATAGAAATTAAAATTTAAATCTTATATGAGTTTTGATAAAAGTTGATGAAATGTGTGATTAAAAAGTTGTCAATATCATGAAATATGTTTAAAATTAATTATTGATTTTCACTTAAATTAAATCTTTTTTAATCCCCATCAAACATGGGCAAATAAAATTAAACAATAACAAATATCTTTTGCATTTCATTTTTTTAGCGATATTTAATATCATTAATCTAGTGTAATAAACATGCCATATCTAATGGAGACTTGGGACTTGGAAGTTCATAAATTGAGTATTTGGATCACTTAATTTTATATATTAATAAACATTAAAATTCTTTATTTATATAGTATATAATTACTGTAAAAGTCTCTCAATGCAAGTTGACTAAAAATGTAGTGCCACGAAAGTGATACTAATCAGTAGCGGAGCCAACTGATGGTTAGTGGGGTAAATTTAGAGAACGCATTCCATAGTTAAATGAATTTATCTATTTGTACCTAAAAACAGGCGCCCTCCCAATAGGGGGTCGTCACGTGTCTATTAGATAAAACATTTGGTACATGTTGCTCTAATTAAATTTGGTTCTCATTGGATTAAAGAACCGACTTCGTTACTTACAATATTCACATATCTCAACATTTGGTAAATATATATTTTTTAATTATTAATTCATTTGTTGGTTTCTTTACTTTTTAAAGTCCTTTTTCGAGTTTATATACTTCAACTAGATTATTTCCTCAAAGTACTGCCACTGTAATTGCAAAAATTGTTCCCAATCTATTTTAGAATAACAAGTTGGTCTCCTAATTAAAAAAGAAACAAATCACTCCTCCACCTTTCTATCCGATGACAAAGACGGTAAAAATATTGTTTAATTGTCACACGGCCCTCAAAGATTACCTTCAAAGTACTTTAACATTCAAAGATTTTTTAGCATCGTTCCTAGTTGTTAGAATTATAGTATATAGTTGTTATGTAGTATTAAATTGACTCGACGGTAAAATAGATAAATATGCCTATTTTTCTTATTTAGAGCATATCTAGCTAAGCCTAAAATAAATGTAAATTTAATTAAAAGTAACTTTTAAGCTTCGCCAAACATGTCTGTAGTCTTGAAAGATACTTTTAAGCAACTTTCTTCCCAAAACATGTTAAACTTTTCTTTAGAAGTTGGTTTTATTTCTTCTTTGAATTTGAGTACAAAAATTGGCTTTTCAGTAAGCTTGCTCTTCATTATTTCTTAAGAATGTAAATTTACTTCTTCTTCTAAGCTTAACCAAACTCTACTATGTTGGGTTCATCAATTGGAATTTTATGTCAAATTTGAGGGGTTTTTTAGTAATATATATAGGATAAACTTTGTGTGTAAAGGAAGGGTGGATACAAATGGTTCTCTTATCCATTTCCCACCTAAACAACAAAAGGCAAGAAATGAGAAAATAGAAGAATACTCAACCAACAAGAATCCCATCTCGTCAATGGCTGAAACTATAATGAGCTTCTCAGTTATCAATCCTCATATCCAAACAACAAAACTATACTTCAATTCATTTTCAAGAAAAGTATGCATATCTTAATTCCCTTCAATTTTCTTAACAAATATGGTTCATAATCTCACATCAAAAATTGTATTTTTTTTCCAGCTCAGGCAATGTCCAAGTTCAACATTTGGCTGTGGCAACAGGCATCAGGTGAGTATGTTTCTGTATGTTTGCTATACAAATATTAGATAAGACCGAACATTATAATAAACAAAATTTTGACTTCTTTAACATTGTCCGTGTTATTTGAGTAGAAAATTTACAAGAGTGGTTCCACGGTTAAAGTCAATGCTATACCAGATTGGCCATTGATGGCTGTTTTAGTTGAGCATATGGAAGGGCAGAGAGACCTCGTTACCCACAAGTCAATTTGGCACCTTAGCGACGCGGCCATGAAGAATGTTTGTGAGTACATAATCAATTGAAGGCATTGTTTGATTTAATTTTTAACTTATTTTTTTACTTGATACTATCAAGTTTTGTCGCGTCTAACAAATCAGATATGACATACTCGTTTTTAAATCTTCTTCTCTCGTTCAACTGCTTACTATTTTCACTTACTCCTTCCACTGTAGACACGTTGTACATCATGTTTACTTGTTGGGGATGCTGTTTCTTTGGTGCCACAAAAGTAAGTTTTATACAAATGTTACTTATTTTCTGAAAATTTTCATTTAAAACTCAGTTCATTTCTTGAATTCTTTCTCAAAATTCACCACACGTGGTTAGGATCCTTATTATGATTCAGAAGCGTACAGAAAAGATGGAGGAGATGGCACTGGACATTGGGTCTATGAAAAGGTACAATTCTCTTAGTGCACCTATAATATTACCTCGAAAATTGTCTGATCTTCGAACTTGATTATTCGTGCTTCTATATTACGACATGTCTCTTGATGTGTGTCCATATCATGAATACTTTTGATTTCTGTGCTGTAGTTTTATTTATAACAAAGTCTAAGCTCAATAAACTCAATTGTAAGAAAGTTTGATTTCAATAATCTAACTGGAAAAAAATAAGTTAATGAGCAAGAAGGATCCATTTGGCAAAATTTTAAAGTTTTTTTTTTTTAATATATTTGAGTAATTTTCTAAAAATGCTTAGTCTAGCGTTTAGATCAAAATTGTCTAGGACAACTTTTTTAAAAACGAGCAAAAGTAGAAAACCTATCAAACGGAACTTAAATCGTATAGTGGGAATTCAACCAGTTGAAACTTACTAATGACATTTCAGTATAAAGTATACATGATTTATGTTAGTCAAGAAATGATACAATACTCCTACAACCCAGGGCAATAGGTTTTCCACACATTTTCCAATCAAGCTAGAGTGGAACACAACTTAAGTACACATTTGATACACATTATTACAAAATTTTAGCTTCATTTTTTTATATTCCCTATTGCTGTCTGATTTACATTATCGATCATGCTGGCTGCAGCAAGAAGACATCGAGGAATCAGCTAGAGCAAAGTTGTTGCGCGAGGAGCTAATTGAGGAAATTGAGCAGAAGGTTGGAGACCTGAGAGAGTTGGAAGAAGCCGGCAAGAAAGAAGAGCTTGTGAAGTGAATCAGTTCTCTTTTTTCTCCATTTGATTACAAATTCTCCGCACATATATATCAATGCATCTGCAATGTCATAAAAGATGTATAGAACAAAGATGGAATTAATTTCAAGTATATGTAATGATTGGAACTCAAAGGCAAAAAGTAAAAATTCTTCGCAGAAATGTTCAGGTAAGTTTATTTGTGCAAGGAAGTTGGTTTAATTTAATAGCTATTTAGTGCCACCATCCAACACATATATATATGTACACTCATGGCAAATATGATAACATTCATCACCACAAACGTATGCCTTCATTGTGACTGGAACAGTATATTTCATTTGATGCCATTGGAGCCTAAGTGGTCAGCACCAGGCTTCTACAAAAAGCACCATTTCAAATCTCCGTTCTTTATTAGGTAATCACGAGGCATTATAAAAACCACACAGATTACCCAGTGTTGGTAAAAAGAAACAAACTTGTAAGAAACAGGTTACGTAACTTCAGTAGAAACAGTTTTCCCTCGAAAAACTACCAACATAGACTACATAAACAAGTGAATTCGCAAATGGAGAAAGCATGGAAATGGCATTTGTGAAATAAGAAAAATAACTTGGTAAGTACAACAATTTCTAACATAATCTAGACAATAATTCATTGCAAAGTGTAACAAGAAGACACAAAGCTTTCCAAAATAACTATTTCAATAATAAATGGTTTGCCTCAGAGGTAGTGACAATCTCGTATCATCATCATCTTTTATCTCTGATAATACGTGCTATAAGAAATGAATCACAGGCAAACCAGAAAATTAAATTCATGAAATATCAACTGTTGCAATTTTTTGACCGGAGTATAGCTGCTGCTGGTGCTGATCCAGTACATTCAAGCCAAATAAAACTCAAGCTGGAAGTAGCACCAGGCTCAATTTCTGTATGATATGCAACAGGGCATCTTTTTTAAAAAGATCAAAATGAAATAAAAATAAAAAATCAAAGTAAATTGGATTCAATAAAAGATTTCTCGTGCCATAAAAAACACATCTTTTGGACATAATAACTGGGGAAAATGTTATAGACCCTCAGCTGCGATGATTCATAAGCATGAATAATCATAGTTTAACCTCATAATCATGCAAAAATATACATCATTGGCAAACCTTTCACATTCTTCGTAAAATAATTTGTAAAGGGAAACAAACTGAATAGAACTATCTCCATGTATTTACAATATGTTAGAAATAATTGCAAAAGCAAAGGAAAAATAAAAACAAAATTTAGCTAATGCATCAGAGAGATTCCCATCGACAAATCATCATACTCTTAAGCGAGTTCTGATGTCCCTGTCTGTTTTATCGTCACTTGCATTAACAAATTGATTTAAATTAAGGAAAACAAATTATTCGCTACTCAATTTCCGCTTAGGCAACGAAATCAAACTAAATAAATTCACAGCAAAAAATTTACATTAGATAGAATAACGTTAATGCCTCGGAACCTCATATTAATATTAACCAAGCGATGAAATTATAATTGCATAGATAATTAAATAATCAACAATTATACTGACAAACAACGAGACGGATTTCGTTTCAGCTCAAAGTCATGGCGAAGTTTTTAATTTGGAGTTGTATATATAGCGGATCGTATTGAGAGGATTGGGGCTAGGGTTTCAGAATGGAACACATATACGCCAAATAGATTGTTTTTTTCGCCTAAATGCCTAAAATGGCTAGAATAGGAGAGAAACTTGGGCAACTACAAAATGGTTAATAATTAAGTGAAGAAAAAAAAATTCAAAACGAGAAGAAGAAAAATTGGGAAGTCGTTGATATGGGCTTGAAGAAATGGCCTAATTCTATATTGAGCTTAGTGATATCCATTGGATTACCTTGAAAGAAAGAAGAGGAGGCCTTTCCACAAGGTCCATTAATGGGATCATTCAGTGAGTCTTGGTCTTCGACAGGAAATTGGGCCTAGCAGGTCTTAATAGATGTGTTGGAGAAAGGAAAAAATCAAAAGTCAGGTGTTAACTTTGACACAATTCAATTTTCAGGTGTCAAGTTTTAAAATGCAAAACTCAGGTATTTATTAATTAATTAAATATTTGTAAAATATTTAATTCTAATATAATATAATTAACTCACCTCACCTTCACCACCCCTACCGTCCCAGTGACCGTTCCGGTCACCACTTTTCTCCAACGATCGTTCCGGTGACTGTTTCGATGACTATTCCGATTTCGACAATCTATATAATATGGTCACAGATTCACAATTTAGATAGTCACATATTATTTTTCAGTCACAAATAAATAATCTTTATACGTCACTTATTATTTTACGGTTAGAGCTCAAAAATTTTGTAGGTCACAATTAATTCGTCAGTCCCGGATTTCAAAATTAGTTGGTCATAAATCAAAATTTATAGGTCACACACTCACAGATTTCCAAATTAGTTGGTTACAGATTTTCAAATTAGTTGGTCACAAATTTTTTCAAGGTCACATATTATATAATTTTTAGGTCACAGATAACAAAATGATTGATCACAGATTATATTTTTAGTCACGGATTATCGAATTTTAAAGTCACGGATTATATTTTTAGTCATAAAACCAAAATCACCAGATCCTCAACGCTCGAACTTCTGTACAAGTAGCAAATCGGGCAAATTTGAGCCATACTATCACACTCTACACAGACAAAAATGCCAGCATCGTAACACCACCACCAAGGCGTCCCGCCGTCGGCACCCTCTACAACTTGGCCCAGTCAACTCAGCCATACAATCATGAATAACTATATCAAAATTAAACCAACATTTATTTCAAAAAAAAATAATGAAAAATACATGAAATACCAAAATCCATTATTTTAGGTAAAATTCATGTCAAAAACAGTAACGAGATGAATCCCGCACAATCCTGTTATAGTAGACATACCAAAACAAATTCTGGACAATAAAAAAACTGTGACATTCAACGGAGAAGATTAGGAAGAGAAGATATCAAATTTTTGAGGTTGATTCGAGAAATTAATCAAAGTTGAGAAACTCAATCAACATTCCAGATTATTCAAGGAATTTTCCTGTGCAAAACACAAATTTAAATACGAAGTTTACGAAGGTCGGAGTTTTGTCGAACCCCCTTCTCTGTCAGCCTTTGCGCCGCCGATTCCTCCACTGCCTACATCAGCACACTATAGTATATCTTCCTTTTTTCGGCTAGCTTGTGCCTCAATTGCTCCATTAATGTGATTGGCAGCAGCACATCGATGCTGCTAGGGAGGGGGAGGGGAGGGGAGTGGGAAGACTGACGGTGTCGGTGGAGGCGACGGAGATAAATGGCGGGAGGGTGAGAGAGTTGAGAGAAATAGATTAGTTTAGGGTTTGGATAGATTTAGAGTATAATATGTAAAATAAAATACTTGATTTTTGAATAAATAAACTTTTGACCTCATTTTTAAAAATCAATCTTTAAAGACTTGATTTTATGTAATTACCTCGTCGGAGAATCCCAGTGGGAAAGCAAATATTGGTCCCAATCCGTTCTAGTTCTTATTGAAAAATTAAATAAAAATAAGGGAAAATTACAGCCATGCTACCAAACATTATATTTAGTAGCAGACTTTGTCTAAACCTTTCATTTGTGATACACACGGTACCAAACCTTTTTAAAACTCTTATCTGTAGTCTAAATGAATGTTTTCTGTTAGTTGACCGGAGAATTGACATTGAAAATAATTTTCACTAATTTTAAAAGGTTAAAATGATAACTTTATATTTTTTTCAAAAATATCACAATTATAATATATTAATAATTAAATTTAAAAAACATAAATCAAATGGAAAAAAAATGTCTCCTTCTTCTCTCTACCCCCGTACCCTCCCCCTTCCATGTCCCCATAACCAAATCCAAAAGCCATCGTCATCTTCCACTGCTACCACCATAGCCATCGGCACCACCACCTCAAAAGAGGAAAATTTTAAATGCGTTACGATGAATGCCCAGATTGTGAAGTCAATGCAGTGTTCGTGATGGCAGAGTTCGGAAGCACTGTATTTACTTGCTCTCATTCTTCAGCTCCTTTTCAAAATCACGAGCGCAAGCTCGATTTATGAGGTGGTATTACAAGAA
>CAIGRF010201760.1:16145-38131 GCA_903798235.1 Fraxinus ornus | reverse complement strand
AAAACTTTGAATCAATTGCATTCATGCATGCAAGATATTTGCTCAATGAGAATGTGAATTCTGTCACTTTTATATGAAAAAGTGACATTATGTCACTTTTATTTGGATTTCGTGATTATGTTTAGTTTAAACCTTATAGTACCCCTTTACACTATAAAAAGATAAAAAAATGATTATTGGTGCTGCACAAATGAATGGTGTTATTTCGGTATTTGTCATTTTTTTGAGTCTGTGTCACTTTTTTGAGTTTATGTCACTTTTTAGAGCGTGTGTCACTTTTTTTGAGTTTGTGTCACTTTTTTTTTTAAAAGTGACATTTTTTATACAGTATTTTTTACTTCATAAAAATCTTTCATATGATTTTAAGGGTATTTTTCAAAACATCTCCAATTTTAAGGATATTTTTGTAAGTACCCCAAGAAAGAAGAGGAGGCCTTTCCACAAGGCCCATTAATGGGATCATTCAGTGAGTCTTGGTCTTCGACAGAAAATTGGGCCTAGCAGGTATTAATAGATGTGTTGGAGAAGGGAAAAAAGTTAACTTTGACACAATTCAATTTTCAGGTGTCAAGTTTTAAAATGCAAAACTCAGGTATTTATTAATTAATTAAAATTATTTTAATTAAATTTTTGTGAAATATTTAATTCTAATATAATATAATTAACTCACCTCACCTTCACCACCCCTACCGTCCCAGTGACCGTTCCGATCACCACTTTTCTCCAGCGATCGTTCCGGTGACTGTTTCGACGACCGTTCCTACGACTATTCCGATTTCGACAATCTATATAATATGGTCACAGATTCACAATTTAGATAGTCACATATTATTTTTCAGTCACAAATAATAATTTTTATACGTCACTTATTATTTTACGGTCAGAGCTCAAAAATTTCGTAGGTCACAATTAATTCGTCTATCGCGGATTTCAAAATTAGTTGGTCATAAATTAAAATTTATAGGTCACACAGTCACAGATTTCCAAATTAGTTGGTTACAGATTTTCAAATTAGTTGGTCACAGATTTTTTTAAGGTCACATATTATATAATTTTTAGGTCACAGATAACAAAATGATTGATCACAGATTATATTTTTAGTCACGGATTATCGAATTTTAAAGTCACGGATTATATTTTTAGTCATAAAACCAAAATCACCAGATCCTTAATGGGCTTGGGCTTTTAGGAAAGTAAGGCCTCAACGCTCGAACTTCTGTACAAGTGGCAAATCGGGCAAATTTGAGCCATATTATCACACTCTACACAGACAAAAATGCCAGCACGATAACACCACTACCGAGGCGTCCCGCCGTCGGCACCCTCTGCAACTCGGCCCAATCAACTCAGCCATACAATCATGAATAACTATATCAAAACTAAACCAACATTTATTTCAAAAAAAAAAATGAAAAATACATGAAATACCAAAATCCATTATTTTAGGTAAAATTCATGTAAAAAACAGTAACGAGATGAATCCCGCACAATCCTGTTATAGTAGACATACCAAAACAAATTCTGGACAATAAAAAAACTGCAACATTCAACGGAGAAGATTAGGAAGAGAAGATATCAAATTTTTGAGGTTGATTCGAGAAATTAATCAAGGTTGAGAAACTCAATCAACATTCCAGATTATTCAAGGAATTTTACTGTGCAAAACACAAATTTAAATATGAAGTTTACGAAGGTCGGAGTTTTGTCGGACCCCCTTCTCTGTCAGCCTTTGCGCCGCCGATTCCTCCACTGCCTACAGCAGCGCACTATAGTGTATCTTCCTTTTTTCGGCTAGCTTGTGCCTCAATTGCTCCATTAGTGTGACCGACAGCAGCGCCTCGATGCTGCTAGGGAGGGTGAGGGAAGGGGAGTGGGAGCACTGGTCGAGACTGACGGTGTCGGTGGAGGCGACGGAGATAAATGGCGAGAGGGTGAGAGAGTTGAGAGAAATAGATTAGTTTAGGGTTTGGATAGATTTAGAGTATAATATGTAAAATAAAATATTTGATTTTTGAATAAATAAACTTTTGACCTCATTTTTAAAAATCAATCTTTAAAGACTTGATTTTATGTAATTACCTCGTCGGAGAATCCCAGTGGGAATGCAAATCATGGTCCCAATCCGTTCTAGTTCTTATTGAAAAATTAAATAAAAATAAGGGAAAATTACAGCCATGCTACCAAACATTATATTTAGTAGCAGACTTTGTTTAAACCTTTCATTTGTGATACACACGGTACCAAACCTTTTTAAAATTCTTATATGTAGTCTAAATGAATGTTTTCTGTTAGTTGACCGGAGAATTGACCTTGAAAATAATTTTCACTAATTAACTTCATATTTTTTTCAAAAATATCACAATTATAATATATTAATAATTAAATTTAAAAAACATAAATCAAAGGAAAAAAAATGTCTCCTTCTTCTCTCTACCCCCGTACCCTTCCCCTTCCGTGTCCCCATAACCAAATCCAAAAGCCATCGTCATCTTCAACTGCTACCACCATACCAATCGGCACCACCACCTCAAAAGAGGAAAATTTTAAATGCGTTACGATGAATGCCCAGATTGTGAAGTCAATGCAGTGTTCGTGATGGCAGAGTTCGGAAGCACTGTATTTACTTGCTCTCATTCTTCAGCTCCTTTTCAAAATCACGAGCGCAAGCTCGATTTATGAGGTGGTATTACAAGAACCAGAGTGAATGCTTCAAATGCTTCAAAATCGTCATGATCCTCGAACACATCCTCAAAATCGGCACCACCACCTCAAAAGGATTTTGGATTAAGTTTTGAGCACTATAAATTTGATTATTGGTTAATTTGAGACATTTTTCTAGTATTCTCCGACGAGCCCTTCACACACTCGCCTTACTTGAATTTGGCCAATCTTTCTCCTCTTCTTCTTCAATAGGTGGTGGTATTAGTGAGTTCTTGATGTGGCTGTGGCAATTGTGTTTCAATCTCTTCTACCTAGGGAATCGTAATAATGGGTGGGATTTGATTTG
The DNA here is from genome assembly GCA_903798235.1 of Fraxinus ornus. Taxonomy (NCBI): domain Eukaryota; kingdom Viridiplantae; phylum Streptophyta; class Magnoliopsida; order Lamiales; family Oleaceae; genus Fraxinus; species Fraxinus ornus. The sequence continues at coordinate 35,124 of CAIGRF010201760.1, read as the reverse complement.
TTAGTGGGTTCAATCTCTGGCTCTGTTTCAATGGTGTGAGTTGTTGCGTAGTTGTTGTTGTAGCTTTTTTATCGGTGGTGTCAACGTTGAGTGGGTGCGGTGGCATCAATCGATGCTGCTATTGTTGGTGGTTTTGGGGTAAAGGGATATAATTGTGTTTTTTTTTTTAATTAAAAAAAGGTAAAATTACAATTTTATACTTTTAAAATTAGTCAAAATTATGGCTAATGTCAATTATTTGTCAATTAACGGTTAAACTAATAGAAAGTATTCATTTGGAGTTCGAAAGAGAGTTTTTGAAATGTTTGATATCGTAGATGACACAAATAAAAGGTTGGGCAAAATCTGCTATCAAATGAAATGTTTGGTACCGTGACTGCAATTTTTCTAAAATAAATAAATAAATGTGGACTCAAGGTGAGAAATAAAAATTTTCTAATCCCTACTCCGCCTCGCCCCCTGAAAATCCTCGACTAAGCTAGCCCTAAACCATCCCACTTCGCCCCCTTTTCCAGTGGCAAATTCAGCCATGAGTTTGAACAAGGGTTGCAATACAAATGCGCATAGGTTTATCTTACACATAAAAAAAAAAATGGTTGGCATTTGTAGAGGCAGATACGGGCTGCTGTTCGGTCGAGCCCGTGTCTATATCCGCCCCTGCCCTTTCCATTCTTTAGACGATCAAGACTCGTTTGATATTGTATCTGAGATTTGTGCAACGGGCGGAAAAAGATGGTGAAAAAGTCCAGAGCATGAAAAGTTTTGCATGCATGGGCGGGGGGCGGCAGCAGATATTTTAAAAACTTAAATCGAATGGCTACAATTCTATTGTCTGCATACTCTAGAGCTAAATTATTTCACGCTCAAACATTTAATTTAGCACGTGTTGGAAGGATAATGTTCATATATTTATATCTCCAACTTTTCTTGATTAACAAACAGGTTCTCAAACTTTTTGAAGTTGTGGCGACTTAGTCTCAACCTAAAGTTTCTAATCATTTTACTCTCAAAAAGTTATAATGTAAACATAAATAATCTCAACAAGGAAAAAAAGTTGAAAACAAAAAAAAAAAATTAAATTCACCACATCACCCTATCAGCTTCTTTCCCCACACCAAAACCCTATGGTTTCCTTTATTAGAATCACACATTGTTTGGAAAAATATAAATGATCCACTTAATAAGGTGGGGGCAATCCTCCCCTAATAAGCCGATTTTATTAGGTGGAGTTAGGCCCAATATTCTTAACATGGTATCAAGCTAGGCCAATTATGCAATGTTGGGTGCTACCCAATATCGATTTGTTCACACTTATTTGGCATAGTCCACGCTGTGCGTGAAGGGGCGTATTAGAATCACACATTGCTTGGAAAAATATAAATGATCCACTTAATAAGGTGGGGGCAATCCTCCTCTAATAAGCCGATTTTATTAGGTGGAGTTAGACCCAATATTCTTAACATCCTTGCCCACCCCTTCTAGATTTGTCCCTTATTGTTTGAACTCCCATCCTGTGAGGTTCCTCATCCCTCGTTGCCCCACATCCCCGTTGGTGCACCTTCCATTTCCCCACCCTCTACTTGGACCAGAGTGGGTAGGGTGAGGAAAGTGATAGTGGGAAGGTCACTAGAGAAAAAAATAATACTTTATAAAAGTAAAAAGATATAGTCGTCTTTAAAATTAAAATTACACATTTTACTTGTAATATAGATGGAAGCCGTTGATGTGGGATTAAGGTGCTACAAATCATAAAGGTTTAGGACTTATTTGTACAAAATTAATAAATTGAAGCGTCCTACTCCAATTCTCCCTATTCAAAGGGAAAAGGCAACAAAAGTAAAAGAAAGGAGCAAAAAGGCAAATTGAAAAAGGCCAGAAGCAGTTATGGCATTTGGGACCCACTTATTCATAACTTGTGGTTTACATTTGCCGTAAACATCAAAATATCTCAATTGCTTATCCACTTGCTAATGTATCCAAATGTCGTGTATATCAAACTTTTTAAAATTTATTATGATAATACTAAACAATTAAATGTCTACATCAAAGGACCCCATCTATTTTTTAGTTGAGGTCTATCTGTATAAGCATTGGAGAATTCTTATGTAAATTTAATATGAATATATCTTTTAAATTATTAATCAACATTTACATGGAGGATTGGGATATTTTTTTTTTAGAGAAGCAAACCATTAACGACGGACTTTTTTACTGTTCTTATGATAATTCGTCGTCAAAGAATATTAGGGACGGATATTTTTCAATTGCAAATATGTAGGCCTTGTTTGAACCATATTTTTTTCTCCTTAAAATAAAAAATATGACCGTTATTCATCATATCAACATTTAAATTTAAATTTTCTATCTCTTGTATGGACCAATAACGGTTATATTTTTCATTCTCATTTTCAAAAAAATTGGCTAAAAATTAAAATAGGGGCGTAGTTGGCATTTATTAGCATTTTTTTTGATAAACTAATAGTTCAAATCCTACGTGTGGTAGATGCATCACGAGAAAATTATTTGGGACGTTCAAATCAGATTTTTTAAAAATTTAAATGGTTAGAGATGAAACATGTACACGTATTTTAATTTGGGATAATTGCAGCTGTAGTCCCAAAACTTTTAACTTTTTTTCAGAGTTGACTCTAACATTCACTTTGTGTCATCCACATTTTCAAACCTTTCAAAAATTAGCACATAGGATCTAAATGGATGATTTCTATTAGATAAAAACACAATCATAATAATTAGATAAAAAATTTGCACCCCCAACCCTATTAAGCAAAACCAATAGCCATCACCATCACCATCACCATCACCACCTCCACCATTACCTTTTTACCTAACCATTCATTTTTTTTGGATAAATCTGAATGCGCATAAAGAATTTTTATAGAATTTTTACCTCTTCTCACATGGATAATAATTAATAAAAAATGGCCAAAAAATCACACCCCCAATTGTCAAGTATCAGTGGGGCTTGTGTGAACCCCTATCTGTACCTCAAGCACTTCTCATTTTTCTCCATTTTCTGCCACCAAATTCGACGTATCTTCTTACAAAACCTTTAGGTGCCGTTCTCTTTGTCATTTTCAACCCGTTTTCTATTTTCGTTTTTTCAAAACGGTGAAAATGCGTTCTCTTACTCATTTTCGAAAACGAATTTTCCAAAACGCAAAAAATATTTGTGAAGAAAACATAAAACGACCTTTTGGCCGTTTGGGCCTTTTCTTCACAAACACGGTAAAAATAGAAAACACGGAAAATGGCACTGTTTCCCCAAAACTTCTCCTCCCTCATTTCTGCCAAGCCACACTGACAGCCACATTCCCACCCTCTAAACTCAGGCCAACTTCCTCCAAAACGACCGGATTTATATACCATTGTGAAGCCCCCAATCCCCTCTTCAATCACCACACAAACAACAATCCAATCAGAGACCAAAATCGATCAAAAATACCCTCAAAAACTGATTCGGCACAAACTGATTCTGCCGGAATCTCGACCTCCGGCAACACCCAAGGTCGCGCACCACAACCGGACGATTTCCCACCCCCAGACGACTCCATCCATGGCTTCAAAACTCAACGACGGCTTCCGTAAAATCAGTCGATTCTAGGAGATATCGAAGGCGGCTTCAATGAGATCGGATTTTCTGGAGATAATCGAAGGTAACCCATGGTAGTATTGGATGCGCCTTGTTGAGAGGAGTGGATTGGTGGTGGTCCGCGATCGAAAAGGTGGCCGTCGGCGGTGTTTATTGTCTAAAACAGTGAGTGCTACCACAATTTTTTTGGCTGATTCCGGCTAATTTTCCGTCAGTTAATTAGTGGATGTTGTAGAGGGAGGTCAGAGGGTTCGATTGAGGCTGGGATCTGGTGGTTTAGGTGGTGGGTGGTGGCCGGTTTGTGAGGTAGAAACGGTGGCTGTGGAGGGGACGATTTTGAAGAATGGCAAAAATAGAAAACAATGTGAACGGTTTTTGGAGTGTCTATTAGACAACACTGCAAAAAAACTCAAACACACCAAATTACAGGGAGCGTGAAATTCATATGGCATGAAATCTTTGTAATTTACAAAAAGCTCTAAAAAAGAAATTGAAAATTTTGATAATAAAGAGCAAAATGCTGTTGAGGGGAGAGGAGGGGAGGGGCATTTCAGCATGCTATGCTGCCATAAGCGAGAATCGGAGCACATTCGAATTTTCCAATTCAATTCGTTGCCAAAACGGAAATGGGTTTGTGTTGTGCAATTCTTCGGACAGGGCTCGGAAGGCCCCAATTATTAAGGATTCTGGCGGTGGCCAATGGCGAGGCAAAAACCAAACAGTAGGCGACAGGCGGTAACGGGGCTGTGATGGTGGATTTTTGGTTGGATTTAGGAGGCGAGGTGGGGCGGGAGGGTGTTGTGGGAAGAAGATGAACAGTGATTGAGTTTTGATTATTATTATTTTTTATTTTGTTTTATAGTTTTTTAATTTTAATCCAAAGTTGTCATTTTATCCCTTTTAAAATTGATAAAAATTTATTTTTGAGTCGGTCAAACTAACATGAATTATCCGAATTATCCATTTGGACCTCAAATGCTAATTTTTGAAAATTTAGGGATTGCGGATAACACAAAATGAATGTTAGGATAAAGTCCATAAAAAAGTGAAAGATTTGGACCTTTTCTACAATTATACCTTTTAATTTTTAAATCGATACTGACGAGACATGAACTTTAAAATCTTTCTTTTCATACCCTAAGGGACCATTTAACATGAAGTTTGAAAAGTTAAAATGAGTTTTTGTGGTTCAAAAGTAATTTTTGGATCCGTTTGACTAATTTTATTAACGTATTTTTGTCAGTTAGAAGAAGCTAATTTTAATATGGCTTCCTTTAAAATAGTGCTTTTAAAAATTACTTTCAAAAAAAAAAAAAAAAAAATTAAGGTCGTTTCCTCTCAAAACTTTTCTACAGGAAGCAAAAGTCATGCCAAACGAACCCTAAATTCCTGTTTGAGTTCCATTTTCTAATAATTCATTCTTTCTAAACTTATTTCCTACCATATATTTTTTAATAAAATAATTTTACATGTAAATTTTAAAATTTTCCATACTTTTAAACTACACAATCTCCTAAAATAACTATTACAAAATTCATTTTCACAAAAAAATAAGGCTGAGCTAAAACACTTCATTCAAATGTTTAAATGGTTAAAGAAATGACAAATTAATTTATTGAAACTTTGCATCCAAGGGGTAGGTAAACTTATATATCATCTACCTAACAATTTTTTTTTTTTTTTTCCTCATGAAGTTGGGTTCTGGAAAGGATATTCACATAGCTGTTTATAAAATTCTTAATTTTATCCACATGCAAGTAGGCATTAAAGGGCAATCTAGTGAGAGACTGATTGGCCCTTCGAACGCCCCTTCATGTGCGTTCTCAATTGATTGAAACCTAATAGGTTCACAATTTTCGAGTGCCGACGAGACTTGATGTTAAGACTTTTACCTACTTTACTACCATGTAAACCCCTTTATCTAGAAACTCAAGTTGTCAAAAAAGAAAAAAAAAAAAAAAAACACATTTATTTATATAATTCTTTTGTTAAACTGGAAGGAACCGACAAATTACATATTATTAGAATGTTACATGAGTTTCTCAAAATTGCCAACAGAAGAAACTAGAGTTACACTTGTTGCATCCAATTGAATGTCACACTCTTGATCTCCTCCTGTCAGTATTTTTCTACAGAGATATGTACATTATGACACGCTCACCAACCAAACGAAGCACCTCGTCAACGTTAAAAGACAAGAACAACTAGTTTTCACAATGGTTTATCCGAGATTGCCCCCATGACCAAGGCCTTTCAGAAGAAACTAGACCTTAAGCCTTCATTTCTGTTGCTATCCAATAAGTGGTTAAACTATCACTTCAGGCACTCTCCTGGAAGCCAATGGACCTAGATAATGCTGCAGGATTAGCGTGCATTACAGGGGAAGCCATAGCCACAGGTTTCTTTTCATCACTTTTTGGTTGCAAGGCCTTAAAAAGGCCTTCCCTTCTTATGGAATCATACTTGATCCCGAGCGTTGCCCATATTGGACTCTTTGCTGCTTCATCAGGATTATCAATCCGTAAAGTTTTTGGAACCACAATAGAACTTTCAGATTTCTTCTCTTCAAGGCATTCTTTACTCTCTGGCTTGTTTGGTTTGAGCAATTCCCCATCCCTTGTATGCTTGCCCAGTGGTAAGTTGGGACTGGCGTCCGATATCTTTTCATTTGGTGTAGGCAGTTGAAATGGTAACCACGGAACGTTCCAATAAGGTGCAGGGTAGAATGGCATGGGAAATCCTGTAGGGCAGATGGGTGGCACTGGAACTGCAGAACCCCAGGGTACAGGCCAAGGAACCCCTGGAAGACGTGGATCTGGATAAGGAAAGCCGTTATTATTTTGCACAACTGGCTCTAGGGATCCATTCTTGCCTCCCTCTGCCGATGACTTTGATGTTGTGATGGATGATCCACTATGACAATCATCAACATTCTCGACAATTTTGTAAGAAAGTGGAGCCACTCGATCACCTTTATAATACCCATTTTGAATACAATTTGGTACTTCTATATCTGCAAGATTCGAAACAGAAGCCATCGATTCATGAATTTGAGAGTCGGGACCAAAGGACAGAACAGTGCCATTTGGCCTAAATGTTGCGTGATGGAATCCATTTCGACTTTCGAGTTGAGATGCTCGAAGGGCTTCAGAGATTGTGATGTGATGGCAATGAGAGGCAGAGTTCTTGTTCTTGCGTCGACCAGCACCCACGGGCATATTCCTCATATTACCACCAGCCGTCCAATATCTTTGACAACTCCTGCAGAAATGGCGAGGCTGATTGATGTTGTAATTGTTGTAGTAACAGAACTTCGTATCCATGCTCTTACAACGGGGACATGGAAGGATTTTGTCCGGCTTCTTCAGAGTTTTGTGCTGTGAATTTGTTCCATTTCTTTGATCATTCTCACTTTTAAGAGGATGTATTGATGCAACATCTTCATCAATGGGGGGAGTTTTTGGATCATCAAATTCTGATAAAGGGTTAGAGTTTTGGGATTCCCCTGCAGCTGGAAGCTGGTCCTTTTGTGGATTTGATTCCCAACACTGTCGTTCTGATCCCTCCTAGAATTCAAAGAAAAATTCCTATGAGTTCTTCATCTACAAACTCTGATATAACTTTTGGAATAATGCTATATAGCACCACTGCTACAACACCAGTGTAGAGACACCAAGTGATAGGCTGAATGAAAGGTGGAATAAGTGATTCATTTAATTATACCCAAATTAGTGCCACTTAGACTAGTATTTGTGCTAATTATCATTACTCTTAACTTTTAATTGATCAAATTTATTGCGGACCATTCATATTCATATTCATATTCATATTCTGCATCAGGTTGATAAAATAGTATGAAAAATTCAACTGGTGGACTCCAATTCTGTCCCCAGTAAAGCTGTAAAGAGATGAGTGTATAAAATACTCAAGAGCTACTTCAATTTTATAAATTTAATTTGAAATTTACTTAGTTTTACAAAATTAAATTTAGAACATTACAACAATGAATCTAAAAAAAGATAAGAGGGCATAAAAAAAAAAACCAATTAATAATAATAATAATAAAGGATTTAAACTTTTAAATCAAATTAAACAATTGAAGAACACAAAATATGTATTAAAACCCAGATGGAAAATACCCAGATAGTTCAAAAGGCACATAATATTCATTGAATCTGAAAAAGAGCAACTACTAATTACCTCTTCAATCTGTTCTTTTTCTTCACCTGCATCTTTTTCTTGTTCGACTCTGCTCACTTTATTATCATCCAAACAGAACCCATTATATGATCCACCACAATTTTCATCATCAATCTCGTCGGAAGACTCGCCGCCGGAGAGCACGGAAACCTTTTTCCCGTTTTCCGGCAGCATAATCTTCATCCCAAACAGTTTTATCTCCGGCTCCTTTGCTTCCACCATTTTCTTCCCACTAAAAGAGTGTGAAATGACAAACACAAAGGCTTTGTTGGCAGTGCTAAGCAGTACGATTTTGATCCTTCTTATAAGTTTAGAATTAAAAAAAACAACCCTTAAAAATGTGGATCCCACGTCAGCAATTTTTCTGATTTTCTCAGCCACAAGATTTTATGGTGGCCAAGGAGAATAAGTATTTATTTTAGAGTTTATCTACTTGTACATAATTTTTTGTACATCAAGATATCCACCCTCTCACGTGAGGGTGAGATCCACTTGAATAAAAAATATTATCTCCAAGTGAGCCCTACCCCATGTGAGGGGTGAATACCTTGATATACACAAAATTAAGTACAAATAGCAATGCTCTTTATTTTAACATTAAAAAAAAGTAGATTCTTGGTTACACGGAATGACGGAATGTGGAAGTTACCTATTTTGTGCTAGTTTGCTATTCGTATTGAAAATAGTTAACATACAGGTTGATCGGCAATCACAATGGGGTGGATGCCACTTTTTTTTTTACATTTTTTAATCACACGGGGCTCGTCGCATGTGAGAAATTATCAAATTTATTGTCATCTATTTTTGGTACAAATGAAAAAGTCATTTGTGCTCTTTGGTTTGGGTACTGTATATACGACGTGGAGAAAGGTGATTGGTTGGAACAGGATTAGGGTTGTACTTTCTCATAGGTTTGTTTGGATCAGACGGCTCTGATGTTACTCGAATGTCTTAATATTCCGCACACCTTTAAGTAATTATTCTCAGTTTAATTTAAGTCCTTTTGAAATTAAATTAATCTTTCCTTATTGAGAAATTTATTATTTCCAGTTTAACTTAAGTCTTTTTGAAATTATAAATTAATCTTTTCTTATTGAGAAATTTATTATATGATCACAGCAGTTAGATAAATCAAAAGTTTCGATTTTTGGTATTGACTAATCACTAGTCTTCTCGAAAAAGAGACATTTTAAACTACTAGTCAGAGTTGAACGTGCATTGCACGTTATTCTAAAATAAGTTTTGAAAGTAATATCTAGTACCTGTTGGGAGGATTTGATGATTCTCCAACGAAGTAAAGAAAATAAAATTTAGGATAGAAATTTAAGAGAAGAAATTTGTACTCTCAAAACTCAATTTCTATGATTCAATTTTTCTGTGATAATGTACTGCAAATGAACAACATTTTTATACTACATTTGGTACATAAGAAATAATTGATAATCCATGAATTTAAATAGCTATTAAAATTCCTACATATACGAATAGAAATAAATTCATATATAATTACACTAGATTCATGTAAATCAAGATTCATCAAGTCAAGATTCATTGAGTCTAGATTATTGTGAATTTTAATTAATTAAGAATTAATAACACAAAATTCATAGATGACAAGTATTTAATATATTATAGATTTTGTAGTATTTATAACATATTGAAAAATGAAGAGTAAGATATTATTGAAATAATTGAATTGTAATAGGGTTTAAATCGTCCAAAAAATGATTCTCACTTAATACGATAGATTAACAATTTATAGATATGTGACGGTCTTGTGATCGGTTATTACATAGTTTAGGACAAATTTTGATCTAGACATGTATTGTCTCCAAGTGACTAGAGGATGAAGTTGAGCATATGTCAAAAGGAAACTGGTTTTAAAAGGTTTTTAAAAGTTGGTTTTCATCAAATTTGACCAAATATTTAGCCGGGATCCATTAACCATTATGAAAAATCCGAGGTTGATCGCGAACTCCAACGTGAGGAGATTATAGTAGTATATTCGGCTGTTCAAAACCAAATTTGGACGAGTAAGAAGTTAAGGCAGTAAGCGAGCTCTTGAAATTTGGAAAATGGTGGGAAAAAATGAAAAATGTTCCACTTCATTTAAGTAACAAAAGGAATAGACAACGAGGAATAGCTAAAGTGACGTTATTCTGAACACAGAATCAAGCAACTTAACAAGATTTTATTTTTCTTCCCCCCACCCCACCCCCCGCCCCTTTTTTTTGCAATGAACTTGGCTTCGTCTTTGCGGGTGGCAATGGAGAAGTCGACCGCACAAATGGTTAGAACTAACATGCTACTTTTCTAGCCTCAGAAACAGCTTTAGGCACAAACACCGAATTGTGCGACAAATCCAAGTACTTCAGGTTCTTTCCAATCTTCATGTGTTCCTATTGAACTTTAACTTGTTATCTGATGCCACGAAACTTATCAAAGATGTCGTGCTATTCAATAGTTGTAGCGGATTTCCTGTAATTTTATCATGCGAAAAATCAAGATAGTTGTAAAGAAATGTCCGATTTGGAATCCAGTTATTCAATGAACTATTGAGTCCACATTTTGCCAGCTTCGGAGAGGTCAAAGGACATGGTGTAACCCATTTTGGGATATCCCTGAAATCGGACTTATTATATGACAGGTCGAGGATGTGAATAAAAGACAGTTCTGGGAAAGGACCATGAAGAAAATTGTGAGAAAGATCAAGGATGTTGAGTTGAGGATATCCAAGACTTTTTGGAACATTCCCAGGAGGAAATTACACCAAACCAGAAGTGGGCTTAGCCCCAATTTCATCATAGCCCATGGACCGAACCACCATTTTAAATGGCATCACAGCCCATCAACAAGATATCTCGTGCCATTGGCAGTAGTTTGTACTTTGTACCGGGTTTCCACGTGTGCAACATGCCTTGAGGGTCGGCCGTGATACCCGACTTGAATGCCAACAACCCGGTTTCATCGTCCCAATGGCATCATGCCGTTGTCGTGGCTGGGAACTGGTAGATCAACAGAGTGAATAAAAGGAAAACAGAACAAGGGAGGATAGTGAACGAGAGCATTGCCATTGGAATTTAATCCTCAAGTTGCAAGTATTAGTTACAGACATGGTATTTAACTTGAAGACAATTCATGGATCCTCGTCACATGTTTTAAGAAAATCTTACTATAGCACTTAGCATCACATGCCCTGTCGGCCGCCGGCTAGAGTTGCCGGTCAGATGGCTGGCGTGAATCTCAGGAGCCATTGATGCTCAGTTGGAAATTGGCGTGAATCTCAGGAGCCATTGATGTACTTTGTAGACGTGAAATCAAGGTGGAGGTGGACAAGAAATGTGTACATTGTGTAGTTTAGAATGCACTTGCAATTGACATGAAAAATGATTTTTGGGGCTAAATTGGAGCTGATTCGGGACAATTAATGATCAACATAATTGCATAAAGAGCAATCGGATGTAATTCACAAGTTTTGAGAGCTAAATCCAACGTTTAGAAAGTTCAAGCACTTAATTACAAACTTTTAGAACTTGCATCGAATCAATGACGGATAATTGAGGAATGTTGATTTACAGTTGAGATTTTTGGAATTGAAGCTCTAATTGTAAGCTTTGTCACGACAAACATCATTCAGTCGTCACGTTCCACTTGCACATTTGTGCGTTCATCTTTTTGTTTCCATTTTGACTTAATACTATAGTTTCATCCTAACTTCCACTTAAAAAACAAACTTGATCAGCAGACACATTTTTGACTTACAATGTTAATGTTATTGCCATAACAAGACACCACAAACTCCCTTAGTGCCCAACTTCCCAATGTCCAAACTAAGAATGTATAAATTGAACACTTATTTGCTTTACAGGAAGACAAAGAAATTGGGAAATGGCTGGCATTTCAATTCGCTTAGCAGTCATTCTTCTGTGTTTGTCTCAATTTATATTCATGATTAATGCAGTCCCAATTATAAGTACTTTCTTAATTATAACTCTTCAAGCTTTATATTTTTCTTCTTTCTCCTCTTCAACATATTTCTCTTATGGCAGGAAGTGAAACCCTGGTGCAGAAATCTCGAGGCTACGATGCAGTTGTAGAGAATATCCACAGGGTATGTACTTAAGGCAGTCTTGATATCATAACAAGAAATTTATGTTTGCTGTGTCAACACTGCATTTTGATTTTTGCAATGCGCGTTGTATTTCTTGAATAGCATTGTTTAAAAGTTTAAACTATTAGAAATGAGATATATTTATTTCTTTAAGTTTGGCATTTGATTCGCTCTCTCACATGCAGATCGATTCACTTTATTTTTATCAAAGTCCTAACACGTAGGCACAATTTTCGTTAGGACTGTGTGTCATGATACTTGATCTCATGATGTGGTTGGATGTGAAATATTTTTCTCAATCTCATCGAAATGCTTAAACTGTTAGATAGGGACATGCAATCAAATTCGTATAACGTATGAGAAATCTTTGGTTTAAATACTCAGGCAAGTATGCATGAAAGTTGGAAGGTAGAGACCACAAAGAGAAGAATGGGTGTTGAGCTCAATGACTATCCTGGATCGGGGCCCAATAACCGCCACATTCCCAGGCCGCCACTGGGGTTTTGAGGATTCTTGATTTTTGGATAAGCTTAAAAAAAAATCTGCTTATAAATGAATAATTAAGTATAAAAGTGCTTAATCTGTCCTATTGTTAAATTATGCATTGTTAGGTAAACTACTTTCACGATATTGTAGCTATCTTGGCAACTTGACATTTACTTTATTTTCAGTGGGCAGAATTTAAATGCATTTTGAAGTGGCAGACACATGTACTGTCTTCCATTAATTTCACAAACTTTACCATTTCAGCGTTGGATAAGATAATTTTTTTTTCAAGGGGTTTGTAAACTAATAATAACCATGTTGAAATTCCAATATAAAAGCTTAAGTATTAGAGTGGGGTAAATTAATTTTTTTTTTTTTATAAAAAAGAGCGATAAAATTTATCTATTTAAATTATGTTTTCAACGCTTTCCTTTACATGCACGTCAGATTTATTTTCTTAAAAGGCATTACAATTGCACATTTTTCATTAGTAGATGACGTCAGACTTGAATTCAGGACTTCTGTCAAGAAGAACAAAGCTCGCAAGTCGTGAACTTCAATATCACTTACTATTGGTAAAGAAGATGGAAAAAAAAAAAAACTTAATATCTTTTTCGATCTTACATTACCCAACACTATACAAACCTAACATGTTCGTGGACCTTGAATAACTCACATACGATTCAACGAAAAATAGAGGGAAAAGTTATTAAATTTTTTAATTCCCATCGGATGATGGAGCCACAGCAGGTGCAGGGGAAGGAGCAGCTTTATCCGACTGATTAATTTGCTTAAATCCAAGCTTTTTGATCATTTCATTTGCAATTAATTCATTAGCCGTATCACTTGGGTGGTACTCATCCCAGAATACATACTTGCTTCTGTCTTTGCAAAGGGTCGATGCTGGGATACACGTTAGAGCCGGTCGTATCTTTCCAAATGAGCAGCACGGAGAATCTGAGTTACTAAATCCTGCATTATAATAGCAGTCGATATACTTCAACAATTTCAAATACAATAGACAATTAATTTAAACAGTATTTTTATATGAAATTACAAGGACTTGAGTTATTCTCATAATAATGTTGACATTTTAAGATGGAATCATAAGTCTTAATATGGTACCAAGATCCATTAAGCAGTAATTTGATCTGATTAAGCCCTTGCTTGACAATTATACTTTTCAAAAATAAAGTTTTGAATAGTGATTTTTAGGAAAATGTGTAGTTGAAAAGTAGGAAACAAATTGAATTTACCTGCAGAATATTTTATTATGTGAATGCGTTGCGTAGTTAAAAAATAATGTGTAGAAAAAAGAGTGAAAAAATTATGATTGTCAAACAGGGCCTAAGATTCAAAAACGAGAACAAAAATTTCAAGATTGTTCTATTCAAAAGAGTCACCATCTTACGAAAGCATGTTAAAGGATAAATCCCACGTCGACTACTTAATGAAATATAGATGGCCAATATATAAATGTTGGATTGGTAATGACATCATTGACGATAAAACCCAAAATTTTAATAATTATTTCTTACCGTAGTTATTTGGATTGGTAATGACATCATTGACGACATCATAAGCATCTCCAAACTTAAATTCTGCATTTGGGAGACTGGTTGATAATTCAGTCACAAGTTTGCTTGTTTGTGTATTGAACATTTGTGCAAGTTTATTTGTCTTCTCTTGACACCCACCAGATGAACTTAGAACTCTTTGGAGAGGGATGCAACCCATTGGCCCAAGTCCAAATACCATCAACTGTCGTGCCCCTAAGCTATGCAAAAGCTATTTTTGAAAGAAAAAAAAAAAAATAGTTTTGTAAAATAATCAAAAGATTGATCAACCCAAGAATGAATAATGTGATGACTTACTGTAAGTTGCTCACGAAGTGTTTTCATTAAATACGGAAGGAAAGTCTGATCAGAATAAATCCAAGAATCACTGTAAACAGGCATCAAGTAGTTGTTTATGAAATCGTTGCTTCCTAGAGCCACCACATATCGAGCCTCCTGGAAGAATTTGACAGCTTCTTTGTTGCCAATTTTTGCCCTTATTAAATCTTGTGTTGCTTGAAATAACTCTATTTGCCTATACAAGCAAAACCTCTGGACCTGCATGTAAATTTTAAAAGGTTAGGCAATAGAACCGGCTAGTTCTATACATCTAATATTGTTCAGTATTGTGTTGATAAGAGGGTTTCTACTTACAAAGAGACTACCCGTTTCGTTCAAAATCCCTCCGCCCCCAGAGGCATAATTTACTCCATTTTTGAGTATGACATCTTCATTTAGAGATGGATCAAGAAAGGCTGGAGGCCTTGGAAGTCCCATCTTATCCCCTGAATTCAGTTTGAATTATGATCAGCCAAATTTATGTAAAAGATAAAAAAAATGGGTTCGATATACAAAATTCTCATGAAATATTTGTTAGGTTGGACGAGATAGTACTGGACATGGTACCGTCCAATACTGTGTTCAAAGCATGGCAAGAAATTTGAATATTACCTATTATATCAGCAACTGTGCGGCCGTTGGAGAACCTTCCATTAGGCATCCCATTGCCAAAGTCGATACCATACCAAGGGAGGCTTGCCTGAGCAAGACTTTTCGACAAGCGATTATTGTTCCCAACATCTGAAAGAGAATCCCCGAAGATAAACTGAACTATTTTGCAATTGTATCCATTGATCAAAATTGCGAAAATAGTTGTGTATATCACCAATGACAATACCGTCAACTTCATATTAATTTTCAAAGACGACTACTATGTTCTCAGGCTTTTCAAAACAAACTATTGAAAGAAATAGTGATTGCTTCGGTCTTAAAATGGCAAAAAAGAGACGGAAAAACAAAAGGGTTTGTGAATAATCAACTGAAGTAGGCAATATTTGGTGAAAAAAGGAATGTTTA
Organism: Fraxinus ornus; assembly: GCA_903798235.1. Classification (NCBI taxonomy): domain Eukaryota; kingdom Viridiplantae; phylum Streptophyta; class Magnoliopsida; order Lamiales; family Oleaceae; genus Fraxinus; species Fraxinus ornus. The sequence continues at coordinate 19,805 of CAIGRF010201760.1, read as the reverse complement.
GAATAGAGAGACAATAAAAGGGTTGACAGAGTTTGATAAACCAACTGCAACTACTCGTCCTTTGCTACAACGGCTGAAGCAAAAATCGCCCAAGTTGCATGACTTTCTAGGATTTTCTAGTCATATTCGACGCTGCAGGTAGATTTTATTGAGCTGATTACACCTAACGAATCAAGAAAATACAATAAGTTGGCTAACAAATTGCAGGACTAACGTTAACTTCCATTTCTCAAACACGTTTGGCTAAGTCTGAACAACGAAGTTATCTTTAGCAATTTTTTGGTTCATTAACTATCTCACTTAAAAGTGAGGGACCATAATTTTTCATTTAAATTGTATCTTTACACGACTCTCGTGTAAGATTGAGAGTGTATTTTTTCGTCAAATGAGCATGTATTTCTGTACTGTTTTTAATAAATATTTGACAATAAAATTTGAATCAGGGTATTTTTCCTACCATGGGTGCCATAATACATTTAATTAAAATGTATATATTATCCTAAATAAATTGCTTTCTAACTGTAAAAAAAGTGATAAAGTAACTTCTATCTTGCTGTATAAAATAATTAATTTACTTAATCTTAATATTGAGCAAAAAATATTTTAAAACTTACGCTTCATTATTTTCAACGGATAGTTTTCTGTGCAAATGTTGGCCACCTGTTGTTGACCTGAGTCAAAGATAAAACCCGCTGCTTTTACTTGAACCATGTTACACTTGTAGGGGTGTATCGGTGTATGATTTATAAATAGAAATGGATTGTCACGAAATAAAAATTATTAAGGGATAAAATAATAAAATTTCACATCAAATAAAAATGAAAATATAGATAAATTTTTAAATTATTGAATTACCCATCTTAATAAGATTGATATTTTAAGATGGAACTCCAAGTTTTGACATGGTATCAAAGGTTATTAAGTTCAAACGAACAATTCGATTTGATTAAAACTCAAAAAATGAGCATACGGATATGAAGTGTGATATTATTATGTGACTTATATGTACGATGATTTTGAATATAGTGTGCTCACATGCAGTGACGGACCCAGGACTTTGAGTCAGCACGGGCGATCGTAGATTGTCGACCGTTGTCAGCAATAAAATATTAAGAGTCCCGTTTGATGTCCATTTTTTGTATTATTATTATTTTATTTTTTTTGCAAAAAGTGCATTTTAAAATAGTGATTTAATGAAGAATATGTAGTTAAAAATAAGAAAAAAATTTAATTTAAAAGTAATATTATTTTATTAAAAAATGTGCAGTTGAATGATAAAAGAAAATGTATTTTGAAAAAAAAAAGAATCATAAAATGTCTAAAATTTAAATATAACAATTATTTTACTCAAACTGAACATATATAATTTTGTTGTAAAAATTAACAATATTTATCAAATGATATTGTTGCCAAGTTTTATATTATTCAAAAGAAGGGCATGGGTTTAATTTTTTAGAATTGCATTAAATCCATTAAATTGTAACATATATTAGTTTGGTAAATTCTCTAACAAGTTCTATGTGTGCTGCAATGGTCTCCTTCTTTCTACCCAAAGGAATGGTCCCGGTTTCGAATCCTGTGTCCCTTTCCTTTTAATTTTGGTACAAATTTAAAAATTAAAAATCTTTCACAAAAATGGATTCGAAACCGGGACTTCATGTATAAATGTAAGTGCTTTAACCAGCCAAGCTACCGGAAATGTTGAGAACAAAATAGATAACCAGGAATATAATCTATGCAATGTATTCATTGTCAACAAAAAAAAAATTTGTTCCCGGCGGATCCAGCTCGCGCGGCCGCAGGAGCTCGCCGGGTGCTGGGTCCGCCACTGCTCACATGACATGCATTTTTTATACTGTTGTTCATCATGTACATGTGAATGGTGAGTGGAAGATTTTAACATGTCGTTGATGTCTTGATAGACATATCTAGTTGAGGCTCCCGATGATCATTGAGTATTAAGGTTCGACATGTACACGAGCAATGTCGGGAGATTGGTTAGGGTCTAGCATGATGGACTTCGTATATGTGTAGACAAATCCTAAATTTAAGACTTATTTTTCTCAGAGTAATGATTTTCAAAGTGGGCTCAATGATGGACCCACAAATATTGATGATTTGTTCATTATTATTGATTATATTGATATTTGAGCTCTTGTAGTACACACGTAATTGGGATTCGAGCCCTATTCATGATTGGATGTTGATGTCATGCACCATCATATTTACTGAACATTTATTCAAACATATATGTTTGTACCATAGAGATGCATTGGATCGAAGAAAGTCGTTTAAAATACTCGGTAGGATCTAACTTAGATATATAAACTATATTATTTCCCTTTAAAAGGTAATTAAACTAGTTACAATACTTTCATTGTGCAACTCTATCATAAATATCAGTCACAAGACTGTAAATGTGACGCAAGGATATTCTTTGTTGTCTCGATTTCTTTTGAATGGTGAAAAATCGATCAATGCTACTTGTAATTGTCATAGACATTTTCCTTGACGATTGAACCATCTGAAAATTGAATGGGGGTGCTTGCCCTTTTGCTAGAATAATACGTGTATGCAAATAAACCAGTAATTGTCGGCTAATAAAGCGATGATGTAAAAAAGTATAAATAACTACGTAGATGGAAAAGAAAAATAGCCGGTAAGAAAATTGAAGGTAAGTACATAGCAAAAGCAAAGTGGGAATTGGAAAGTAGATTTTTTATGCGTTGGCCTATGAATTTCGAGCTGGATTTATGTTGCCAATGAAACTAAAGACTGAACTTTACCACTATTTACCCCAAAAACACAATTGTGATGTACATAAAATATATTTTCATTAAATAAAATTTCATAATGATTTTCTAGAAATGAAAACTTTATTCAAATATCATATGAATGAATTGAGTAATTATGCAAATGATATTGCATAAATAAGTCATTTCGAGAAGGATTGACAGAAGACCACATGCTATCAATAGGATATGAGCAAGGTTTGTGATATAGCGAAATCTCATTTCCAAAAATATGAGCACCTCATTTATTCTTGCTTGAATTGATGGAACTTGCGTGCTCAAGAGTCAAGATGATACTGTCTCAAACTAAATGAAGAATTTAATAAATTAAAATATTGACACAGAGAGAAATGTTAGAGCACTAAAAATTCTTTAAATACATAATAATCACTCAATTATTATTTGATCCTAAATTGGTCACGAACTTGATTGGTTTACAAGTGAGGCCTCATGTCCTCCAATTATTGCAATTTACTCTCTAAACTATCTTATCCTATAATAAATCATCCTAGAATGTCGCATCACATTATAATTTTACATACTTCTCAACAAAACATTCTAGTCGTGGCTACAAGTCCCTCACATGGACCATTCTACATTTTGCCCTCTCTATAATTTTTCACATGATTCTAGAATATTCTGAAAGACTCTTTGTTTTTCAGGAAATGTGCAAACTACTTACATGCACCATCTTAGAGCATCTCCAAGAAACTCTATATTTTTAAAGAGAATATTCTATCATTTGGAGAGCATCTATAAATTTAGAGAGTTAAAATTTTGAAGTACTCCAACAAGTTCTTTATATTTAACACTTAATTTTACCACTCCCAAGAAATATTTATTATTTTTCTTTATATTTTATTTTAAC
>CAIGRF010201760.1:0-15250 GCA_903798235.1 Fraxinus ornus | reverse complement strand
ATTTTATTATAAAGAGTGAGTTTGACTCTTCAAATTTGGAGAGCCAAACCCACTCTCTAAATTAAAATGTTAATTTAAAGAGTCTCTTGGAGCATGATTTTAAATGTTGACTCTTTAAAATAGAGAGCATCTCATGTTTAAAGAGTTTTTTGGAGATGCTCTTATACTCTACCTTCAGTCGAGCCCCTCACTTCCAACCTTTAACTGTGTCTACACATGCTTGCGCAGTAGGCCTTGTTGCTATAAATCTATCTACCTCGATCATTGCTTAGCGCACAGTATTTCATACAATCTTCCACAAAGGCCTACATGCTCTATTTTCGAGCTCAACACGATTGCCAAATAAAGCAAGGCACACAACACCACACCCCATCTCGTTACACGTTGGCGTGGACAAAGATTGGGACTTGTATTGTCTCGACTACGAAGCTCATGGCCTGGGACAACCCATTTTGATATCGCTTATCCTTACCATTTAGTACCTTTTGCAAATTTGTTCCTTAACCTTTAAAATCATCTTTTCAATATTCAACCTCCATTTCCATATATGTTCCGTTCTTCTAAAATAATTTCATTGACCTTGACTTTAGATTTCTCTTATATGAAATACAAACCAAATTTCTAGATGGGTTAACACGACAAATATCATTTGATTTGTATTTTTCAAAAGTTGATTTGACTTATTGTTTTTTCTTAGCCATCTCTCCCTCCCAATTACCACTTACAAAAAATTATATACATTTTTTTCACATTTATGTACAGTTAATGAAAAGTAATGTATGTTAAATATTTTTAGATCAAAGTTTATGAATCAAATATGAGATTTCTCTACCAATTATCGCTACACTTATCGACAGTCAGTTACTGTAGCGTTGGCGATTGTTTAGGCAGCTAAACCAAAAATCTGAATCCGTCACGTTGTCAATGCACAATGTTTGGTCAAAGACTCAATTTACAACTTACCAGTTGATCTGCTAATGAAACTTGGGAGTTGGGACGTCTAACTAATTTCGTGCTATATTCCTTTAATAATTTCAGAACCAGTGACTGACATGGCTCTCTCATACTCAAATTGAAATATTTTTACTACAAGTCGCCTAGTTCATAGAATTGTTTCATGTTTGACACTGAACTTAAGTTTGTTTCTATTTAATCTCTCAATTTATTTATCAACCATTGATTCATAAACATTATTGAAATAGACAAAAAAATTGTGGCCTAATAGCTGAACTTTGTGAATTGGCCGATTGAATTTGTGACATTTTTTATAAAATGGTCTAGCATAGAGGTCATTTATCGCCATGATAGGGGCACTCAAGAGTGGCTCTATTTATAGTCCAGAACGTATGAGGACCTCTAAAATAAAAGCTTCATATTAAATGGGTTTATGTTGTGTTTGGTATATAACAAAATAGAAATTGAATAACTAACATAAATCAAACCTATAAGTTGAGTGACATCTAGTGAAATTTCTACTGCCAAAATTACAGTATGTGGCTGAATGCAAGCCACCTAAAGGCATGCAAAATCAGTACGGGACATCTATCCCTATTATCCTCAATGAATCTCAGCCCTCTATTCCCACACATCCAACGGTTTACGCTTCCCAAAATCCTAAAACCATATCCAACAAAATCACATCCACTCTTAAAAATCGTCTTCCAAACTCAAGAATATCGAAAATGGCCTCAATTGCCCTCAAATCCTTCATTGGACTCCGTCAAACCACATCGGAAAACAAACACATAGTTCTATCAAAACCCACCACCCAAACACACCGTAAATTTCGTATAAATGCCTCAAAATCCAGCCCAAGAGTCACTGGACGGAACCTCAGAGTTGCGGTGGTGGGAGGTGGCCCGGCTGGTGGTGCTGCAGCGGAGACACTCGCTAAAGGTGGCATAGAGACGATCCTCATCGAACGTAAGCTTGACAACTGCAAGCCATGTGGTGGTGCTATCCCACTTTGTATGGTGGGGGAATTTGACTTGCCACTGGATATCATCGATCGGAGAGTCACGAAAATGAAGATGATTTCACCATCTAATGTGGCTGTTGACATTGGCCAGACTCTTAAACCCCACGAGTATATTGGGATGGTCCGCCGTGAAGTCCTCGACGCCTACCTCCGCGACCGCGCCGCCACCGTTGGAGCCACAGTGATTAACGGTCTGTTCTTGAAAATGGACCTGCCCAAATCCACAGGTTCACCCTATGTGTTACATTACACGGATTACAATGCCAAAACCGGCGGCGCCGGCGAGAAAAAGACAATGCAGGTTGACGCCGTCATCGGCGCCGATGGTGCTAATTCCCGAGTGGCAAAGAACATAAACGCCGGTGAATATGAATACGCCATTGCATTTCAAGAACGCATCAAAATCTCAGATGACAAAATGAAGTATTACGAAAATCTAGCTGAAATGTACGTAGGTGACGACGTTTCACCTGATTTCTACGGCTGGGTTTTCCCAAAATGTGACCACGTAGCTGTCGGCACAGGCACAGTAACCCACAAAGGCGACATCAAGAAACTCCAAATTGCCACAAGATTGAGAGCCAGGGACAAAATTGAAGGTGGAAAAATCATAAGAGTGGAGGCACATCCTATACCAGAGCATCCCCGGCCAAGGCGTGTGCTCGACCGAGTAGCGCTAGTCGGAGATGCAGCCGGGTACGTCACAAAATGCTCCGGTGAGGGGATATATTTTGCTGCCAAGAGTGGAAGAATGTGTGCAGAGGCAATAGTTGAAGGGTCAGAAAATGGGAAAAGAATGGTAGATGAGAGTGATTTGAGGAAGTATTTGGAGAAATGGGACAAAACATATTGGCCTACATACAAAGTATTGGATGTTCTTCAGAAGGTGTTTTACAGATCCAACCCAGCAAGGGAGGCATTTGTAGAAATGTGTGCTGATGAATATGTGCAGAAAATGACATTTGATAGCTATTTGTACAAGAAAGTGGTGCCTGGGAATCCACTTGATGACTTGAAATTGGCTGTGAATACAATTGGGAGTTTGGTGAGGGCAAATGCACTTAGGAGGGAGATGGAGAAGCTAAGTGTATGAGCAAATCTGCAAATGAATTGGAAGATTTTTATTTACGATGTATGACATGAAGCAGAATACTTTGTTGATTCTGATTTTCTTATGATATTGAGATCTTTTTCCTAAACTTTGAACCTTTTATTTGTTAATTTTGGCGAACAGAGAGTAATTTACTTGTGATATTTAGTTGTCGTTCAAAAAATTCACAAGACATTCACGGGCGCTTAAGCAGCCTAATTTTAAACTAGGCCATTGAGCATGCATTGTACTGTTGAAAATCCACAAATTGCATTATGTTTTTAGGGTATTCTGTGCTATTTTATTTACACACACTTCGTCAAACATAAGCATAAAAAAGTACGTGCAAGAAGCCCTGAAAAAGGACTCACTTTGCTAATTTTTCAAATGTTGGGAATAAAAATCCTCATTTTTTTCAATATATATATTTTTTTCTCCTCTTTTCGATCATGCATCATTCAATAAAATAATAATATAAACAATTCAAGATTTTTTCCTTCACTTTAACCATACATTTCCTATCAATCTACTATTTCAAAATCGCATTTCTCATAAAAATCGGGCTCAAACAGGCCGTTGAATTGAATACAGATTGGGAAAATACAAGAAGTCACCTTTCATGCCCACAACCAACCATCCACTAGATTTTTGTTTGGAAGTCTTGCAGTTGAGGTTTCATATCTTTCGAATTTTTGTTGGCTATACCTAAATTTCTCTTTTTTGCAAATGGGGTCTCAAACCTTTAACCTCGATTGCTGGTAGAGGATATATGGACGGAATCCATCCATTTCTCTGTTACGTGACGACTACCAAAAAATTTAATTTAACCACATTTTGATTAATTTAAAAAAGAAAAAAATTATAATTTGATATATTTTTTTTTAATAAAATACTAAATAGATAAATAAGATAAGGGAGAATTGAAACGATTCATCTTCCCAAGCGACCCGCCATCCCACCCCCAATACCCAACCAAATGTCGGCGAAAGCTAAAGGATTAATCCATTAATTTCACCAATTTCATTTCCCAATTTCACCTTCTCCCTAGTTTCCACAACTGTCATCACCTTTACCGTAGCCTCCCTCTTCACATCATAGCACGTCTCCTTGACAAAGAAAGGGCTTGTATTTTCTGTCACATTATCACCAAGATGATGAAATATCAGTAACGTGACAACATGTTATCTCTCATATTTCTCTCTCTTTCATAAAAATTGAACTCTCCAATCCAATTATTCCACATAAACTGTCACATTACCGATATTTTATCATTATAATGATAAATAACGTTATTCTTTTTTGTTTATTATTATTATTATTCATTCCTCCAATAGTTCACCATATCAAGCAAGGTTTTTCATGGAATTTTTATGCAGTTAGCTAGAGAGCCAATTTATTCACATGCTGTATGAGAAATTGAAGCTCTATTTTTTTTTAGCAAAATTTACTGTTCTACTGAATACCTACATATTTTGATTTCCTATGTAATTCCTGCTAGAGGTTTTCTTGGTATAAATTCAATAATGAAAAATGGAGTTATAAAATGAATACGAAGATAACGAAATCGAACATATCGAAGCATGGATATCTCACTCTCTTTAAGGAAACTCGAGTCTTCTGCGGTTGACAAAGTCTAAAACACAGTGAAGTAGAACTTCTCTATGACTTGTTCCCTCCATGATACAATAGTTCAACTATTCATTGTATGACTCGAACATATTTTGTATAAGTAGTTGAGCTCAAAACTCCACTAAAAGAATCATCATTCTTTGCTCAATTAATCTGTCAAGGAAAATGAGTGATAATGTAAGGAGAAAAGCTAAAGGAACCGTGATTGTTGTGGTGGTGATGAATGACCAAGGAATAGTCCTACTAATAGGTGAAAATAGGCAAACCAAAATAAAGAGGTATCATAAACACACGACCTATTTCACCTTTCATTTTCTAAACCTTCAACCTCTTCACTTTTCTAACTCCCAAAACCTACAAACCTATTAAAAGAAAATATAATGAATGAATTTTTAATATTAAAATGCACAAATATTCCTCTGCTCGTTTAATATAAAACAGACATAAATATTACCCCGTTAAAGCAGGGCTATTATGCATCATGAAGGTGTGCTCTGCATTGAACCTTCACTTAGTGACAAAAATCTTCACTTTAGAGACAATAGTGTGCTCGGTATTAAACTATGACTACTTTAAGGAAAATAAAAAAGTACTGTCCACACATAACAATCAAGGTGTTGGTATGAGCTTCACTAGCCAACACGTTACGACCTTGTTCTAATCCCAATTTCATAAGCGTATTTGAAAATAAGCCCAATTCTCATAGGAAACGGCCCCACCCCCACACTTACATAGGCGAAATCTATCAAAAGTGTTCCTACAACATTTGCACCCCACTCAAAAGAGTTATAGATTTCATTAAAAGTTTTTTTTTTTTTTTAAATAACTCAACCTCCAAAAGCATTATAGGGTAAATGCACCAACACAGTATGGATGATAATAATAAGACAAATAAATAGATAGTTCATTTCTTGCAACCACCATATGATTCGTTTTTCCCATTAAACCCAGTTCTCAGGATCTCTAATCCCTGGGTTGGGTATCCTCGTACTTGATTCTTGTTTATATGAGCTTCAATCCCATCCCCCTTAATGTGCTCCAAACCCTTTCTCTTGACAAAGCGTTTGTCAATGGATCTGCAAAACTATTATAAGATTTCACGTAATCAACATTTATGATGTCATTACTTAAATAAGATCTTACAGTACTGTGTTTTCTCTTGATATGTATGGATTTACCGTTATAATAACGATTTTGTACTGCATATCAAGAAAAACACAAGTGGAAGTTCTAACACCCAAATTCGGTATTGTAGGATCTGTTAGCCTTACAAAAGCTAAATAGCCACAAATCTTTAAAATTCCCAAGTTTATACATTTTCTACAACTCAAAAGGTGTGAATTTTGTTTTCTTTTGGGGCACCCTATTCAGCACATAACATCCAGTCAAAATTGTTTCACTCCAAAGATTTGAAAAAGCACCTGACTCAATAAACAAGTCATTTGTCAAATCAATCAAAGTTCTATTTTTTCTTTTAGCTACACGGTTAGATGTAAACGAGTGCAGTGGAGTAGTCTCATGACTTATTCCCAAAGATCGAACAAAAGAATTAAAAGTAATTGAATCATACTCTCGGCCTATATCACTTCTAAGTCATTTAATTTTTCTATCGAATTGATTTTCAACTTCTCGGAGGGAAATCTTGAATTTATCAAAAGCATCTCTTTTATTTTTCAATAAATAAAACTAAGTATGTTTTGAAAAATCATCAATAAAAGTGATGAAATATTTGTTTTGTCCCTGAGTTAAAAGATGAATAGTTTCAATTCTCCATTTTTTTTATTATTTTGGAAAAAAATATAAAATTATAATTTTGCCCTATTCAAAATAATGATCAAATTAATTTTTTTTGGGTTGACTGATGAAGGAATGGACGGATTCTGTCTATACGTTCTCCAGCTGCAATTGAGATTTTAGGTTAGGGACCCATTTGTAAACATGAAATATTTAGGTATAGTATGCAAAAATTAAAAAGGTTTGAGACCCGACTTGCAATTCTCCCTTTTTGTTTCATCAAAGGCAATCTCAGCCGTCCAAAAACGAAGATTCCAAATGTATGGCCATGATGTTTGGAACCGAATCAGAGAACAATCTAGCATCACCTCAAAGAGATTCGAATATTTGAGCTTCAAATCAACGTTGTCCCAATCGAAATAATCTTTTTAAAAAGATTTACGTCATATAAAAAAATATTATTAAAAAAAAAAAGTGTACATACATGCGTGTAAATACTGTAAATCTTCAATAAATAAATATTAATAAATTAATAGAATTGATTATATACGTGTGGATTAAAATCAATTTTTTTTTTATAAATTTTGATGAAATTTACGGTTGAAAAGTTGTGAATCTCATAAAAAAATATAATTAAAATTAATTATTGATTTTAATTTTGATTATAATTTCTATCAAAGGACATAATATAAATATTTTTAAGGATAAGAAATAATTTATAAATTTATAATTAATATAGGTTTAATTGTATGTAATAGCTTTCAACACACCGTCACATTGCGTCGGTATTTTAAGTGTAGATTTGGTCGAGGACATGTGGCGGAGAAACATAAGCTAAACCAACTCCACAGTCAACGAATACACACACCCCAGCGTGTATCTGTGTGTAAAAGGCGCCTTTTTAATCCCCACAAGGGCCACAACCCTTACCTGAAAAGTATCTCTTACAAGCCAACTCTTCATTTCTACGAACCCTCCAGAAATCAAGGAAAGAAAGAGAATTGTGAGTTCAAATCCACCTGATTTAAAGTTTCTGATTCTTATTATCCTATTCTAACTCAATTAATTTTAGATCTGGATGTCTGTTTTATATGTGCGAATTCGTATGTGTTTAGTTAGTGTTACCCCGATTCAAACATGAATTTTATGGGATTTTTTTTTTCTTCAATCTATTTCTTATTTAATTTTTAGTTTTCGCTAAAACGGGAATCTAAAGCATTTTAACTTTTATTATCTGTTTAGCTATTTTGGATTGAAGCTAATTAAGAGAAATGCTAAGGTATTTTCGCCTGAACCAGTGCATAGATTTGGCCCCTGATTACCAGGCGCCAGAGTTCGTGTGGGTTTTATCATAGGTGAACATAATTTGTGCATTAGCATTCCATTGGAGTTATTTGTGTTTGAGTTTGAATAAATTTTAATGTAACCTTCATTTGAATGATAAGATGTTTCGGGAAAATGATATGAGGATTTCTGCACTGTTTGTGATACATCTTTCGTGATGCACCCTGACAACGCAATTTGTGAATTAGAATTCTATTTTAGTTATTTCTGTTTTAAGTAAATTTTATTGTGATATTTCCTGAAAATGATACGATGAACTCTGCACTTTTTGTGATACCTAAAATGTGATAAATAGCAACATAAAAATATTTCATGATCAATGAGCCTTTAAAAGACCGATGTTGCTAAGAATCTAAAATTTCTTATAACATTTGAAGCTTGAAATATAAATTTGATTTGCTTGGTTAATTTACATGTATTGTTGATAGCAAAACTTGGAGAAGCTTTATTCAAGGTCGATTTGTCCTGCAAGGTGGCTGAGCTGGGAGGTTGGTCACCTTTAAAGCTACGATGCTTCTGTCAGAAACATGTCATTTAGAATAAATTATAGTGAGTGATTACATGTAATTTTAGGGTTCAGATTGCTAGTGTACTAAAGGCAAGTATCTTCTTTTTTATAGTGCAAGTTAGTGGATGTCAAAATGCTGGGTTATAAGTCCCAAGGCCACTCACGTCTCACTGTGATCGGCTTTGAAAGAGAAATGATTTGCACTTTTTAAAGTTACTTCATTGGTAAACTGGGGCTATAGTAGTATAATGTGTTTACACGTGTTTCAAAAAAAAAAATGTGTTTACATGTCAATTTTTGTGTTATTCCATGTTATGGCACCTAACAGTCATACATTTGAGTTTTTCCTCTGGCCACTAATTATGACTGAGCTGGTTTGGCACTGAGTTCAACTACAAAAACACGCCCGATATTTTAGATAACCACGTTTGCATATAAACTTCATATCTTTTTGAGCTAATGAGATGGTTGAGTTACGACTCAGCTTGGCTATTTGCCATTTTGTGTAACATCAACATGTATCAAATTACAATTTCTTACAATTTAATTTTATTAGATGTTAGAAATTGTTAGCTGATCATTTTTCTTTTTCTTTTTATTTTTAAAGGGAGAACTCCAAAAATGCAATGTGAAGTCAGATATGATGACTATTTGATGGTGACTAAACTTTTGACGTATCATATTTTTCACTGTCATTCATGTATCAAAATCCACATTTGTTTTGATTGAAGTAGCTACAAACATAGATTCTATACAAGTTCAATTCCTGGCTATCTTCTTTACTTGATCATATGTTCTATTAAGGTTTGTGCTCTCCATGATCTTTTTTTACATGAAAAATTGGGTATTTTCTTTCTGTCCCTGGTCTCCTGTCTTTTGGTTATTTCATTGTGAATCCTGCCTTTGGTCTGTTGTTAACAGCTCTGCTTCATCCGACGCTCATTTGTTGCAAACATTATCCTCTCCTCCCGTTTCAATAAACTTTGGACAGCTGGGAAGATTATGATGCTGATATTAAGCTTAGCCTTGTCACCTTAGCTTAATCGAGTCATTTTATCTTTTTGAGATTGTTATTTGTGAATTAAATCCTGATGTTTCATTCTCTAAACTTGTACTTTACTTGTATATAGATTGTCAAACAAGATTTGCCTATTTTTCTATTTCACTTGAGCTATAAAGTAGGTCGTAGAAACCATTAATTCACTTAGCCCTATCTAAGAGTGTTGTTTTGACATGCTTCTAGAACAAATCTTAGTTACAGTTTATATGCTTTGATTTGGCCTTAGTTTGTCGATATTGAAGTCTTATTCTACAGTGCACTGATAAAGTGATGGTTTTAAATTATATCTCTATTTACTTTTGCAGGTTGTAAGATGGCAGCAACATCAACTACCAACTTTTCAATTGGATCTGCTGTATCTGCTGGCTCCAAACTAGGCCCAATTTCACAGTCAAAGGCCTTTGGTATCAGATTCAATTCTACAAATTACTTATGGAGATCCAATGGCCTCAAGACTGCTAACTCTGTGAGCTGTCAATCAAAGTCATCGTTCCTAGGCAGTGAAAGCAGTGCAGCTCTCAAGCGCTGTTACATTGGTAAAGCCCGAAAAGATAACATGAGATCTTACAGTCATGTTCAGCCTCAGGCATCTTATAAAGTAGCTGTCCTTGGAGCTGCTGGTGGTATAGGCCAGCCGCTAACACTTCTGATCAAAATGTCACCATTGATTTCTGCGCTGCACCTCTACGATATAGCAAATGTAAAGGGAGTTGCAGCGGACCTTAGTCACTAGGCAGTGAAAGCAGTGCAGCTCTCAAGCGCTGTTACATTGGTAAAGCCCGAAAAGATAACATGAGATCTTACAGTCATGTTCAGCCTCAGGCATCTTATAAAGTAGCTGTCCTTGGTGCTGCTGGTGGTATAGGCCAGCCGCTAACACTTCTGATCAAAATGTCACCATTGATTTCTGCGCTGCACCTCTACGATATAGCAAATGTAAAGGGAGTTGCAGCGGACCTTAGTCACTGCAACACACCCTCGCAGGTATTGGACTTCACTGGAGCATCTGAATTGGCTGCTTGTTTAAAGGGTGTAAATGTTGTTGTCATACCTGCTGGTGTTCCAAGGAAGCCGGGAATGACCCGTGATGACCTATTTAATATTAATGCTAACATAGTGAAGACCTTAGTTGAGGCTGTTGCTGATAACTGCCCTGATGCTTTCATCCACATTATTAGCAATCCTGTTAACTCCACCGTGCCAATTGCTGCAGAAGTCTTGAAGCAAAAGGGGGTATATGATCCAAAGAAACTCTTTGGAGTTACCACCCTTGATGTTGTCAGGGCAAATACATTTGTTGCTCAGAAGAAAAACCTAAAGCTCATTGATGTTGATGTCCCAGTCATTGGAGGTCATGCTGGGATTACTATTTTGCCCTTGCTGTCAAAGACAAAACCATCGGTTACTTTCACTGATGAAGAAGTTCATGAGCTAACTGTCAGGATTCAAAATGCCGGGACAGAAGTTGTTGAGGCAAAGGCTGGTGCAGGATCGGCCACTCTTTCTATGGCATATGCTGCAGCACGATTTGTTGAGTCCTCACTCCGTGCACTTGATGGGGATAGTGATGTTTATGAGTGCACCTTTGTTCAGTCTGACTTGACTGAGCTCCCATTCTTTGCTTCAAGGGTTAAGCTTGGACGGAATGGGGTCGAGGCATTGATTTCATCGGACCTCCAAGGTTTAACTGAGTATGAACAGAAGGCTTTAGAAGCGCTCAAGCCTGAGCTGAATGCCAGCATTGAGAAAGGTATTTCTTTCATTCAGAAGCAACCTGTGGCTGCTTAGAGTTTTACTACATTTTCAATCATCGAGAAGAAATAAAGTGTTTCAGCTTTTTCCGGATTTGCTGATGCAATCCAGTTTTGTAGACGACATGAAATGTGTCCATCCCTGCACCAAACCCCTTCTTATTGCTTATTGAAGTGATTTTTATCTGAGAGAAATGAGTAACTGGTGTAATAGAATTTTGTTGTCATGTGAGTGAGTTATGTACTGCTTAACAACATTGCTTGGAACGATCTCTATGCATTCTCGACCAATATATCACCACGAGAAATTACAATTATCTACATAAAACTCATTAGATAGATGGAAAGAGCATTTGGCAATATGTTAAATAATGTTAGATCATGATTCAAATGGTTTGGCCATAAACTCATTGTTAAGACCATAATGTTTGGCAGATATCTAAACAAAGCATACAAGCGCATAAAAGTAATGTAAGAAATTTGCATTCCGAAAGATTTGCAGCATTTGTCTACATTACTGACCTTTAATTAAAAAACAAATCTTAAAGGAGCACATTGAAGACATAAATTACCAAATTCAAACCTTTAATATTCACTTGGGTTGGTTTAAATTTTTTCCCAGGAAACCAACACGTTGATGAATGTTGTGTGCCTGGCAAAAGGAAGTTGTAGCAAATGCGAAAGAAAATAGCGTAATTTAATCCCGAAACAGAATTTAGCAAACAAACAGCAATGGAAATCAGATTTCGTATAGCTTAGCAGTTTTGCAACATGATGTATAAAAAATATCAGACGATGTTTCTTTCTACCCATACTTGTGATATTTTTAATAATTAATGAGTCCATTACAAACAAAAAGAGACTGTTTCCTCAATTTTTTCACCATCCTCTGCCACGGCCTCGACCACGTCACGTCCACGACCACCTTTTCCACCTCCAGACAATGCCTTATTGACACACTTTCGTTTGCATGTTTTCTGGCTGGGGAAGTATGTGATCCAAGCTGAAATCATCGACTGATTCATCATCCCTTATGAGGAAGAAGCAACGACTTCTAAACTGAGGATGGAATCGAACTTGGAAAGCTTGAATCCTGTTGCCAATCTTTTTCTCAGGCTCCAAATGACCTTTCTCGAGCAACTCCAGTAACACAATGTGCTCATACTGCAATATAGGGCAAGTAAAAGATAAGCAGATCAAGACACATAGCTGGAAGCTTGCATCGAAAGTATATGCAAATCAACAGTTGTAACTCCTGTGTTCCAGGTTAATTACAAAACATCACCTCATTGAGTCCCCATAGTAGCTGCTGCTGCAAAAAGGAACTCTACGCCCGCAATACAATGTTCACCATTATCCGACCAGAGACGGCCAACAAAATCCAAACTCAAGTTAAGACCATTAAATGATAGAACAAGAAAAAAATGGCTTTATTTCAAACTCCCAAATCCCTGCATGGAAGGAATTCTGGACCAATAGTTCAACAGGACAACAAATTGTTCATGCAAAGATAATTCAGGAAATGATCAGAACAAGAATACTTGACACCGAGATACTTGACCTTGGTCCAATCAAAATGATTTGAGTTCTTACTCAGGTGGCCTTGTTTAAATTTTCACCTATATTGTCTAAAGAAAGAACAGAAGCACTTTTGATGTTCTACAACTAAGACAACTCCAACAAACATCTATAACTCGGATAAAGCCATCTGGTGCATGTATGATGTTGAATTCTAATATAAATTCATAAAATTTCTGAATGTGAGCCTATGTTTGGCTCATGTTTATAAACATTCAAACCACTTTATCACACATTTTCGAGGGATCTACAAGTATTATCCACTACTCATTTCTATCTATTTATAACTTAAAAACGTTAATAAACACTTCCCAAACATGGAAGATTTGAGGAGACGGCAGAACATTATAATTTAAACCTTATATTTTTATGGCAAAATGGCATTCAACTTCATGATTTAGATGCGAAACAAGTAGAAAGCTGTGATATGCAGCTTAATTTCATTATCAATACAAACTATCATGCCCTTGTCTGTGTCAAACCCAAAATGCAGGTATACCAATGAATTTAGACTACAGAAATAACACACACATATATATACAACCTGCAAATCACCTCTAAACATATGTTGCTATCTTTTACTTGAGTTAGCCTCTTAGCACCACCTCCAAATTTCCTCACTTCTGTTGAAGCAAACCTGGTGCGTAATAAAATTTCTCTAAACATCACCTCTCTTCGGGATATTTATTTTAATGTTGCAATAACAATATTCTATGCCTTTCCAATTAGATATCTCAGTCCTTTGGATGGTTGGCTATGGGGCCCAGTGAATACAATAGTATCCCCAAATTAATGGATTTGAGACCCATTTGCTCATTTTCGACAACCCTAAAGTGTTCCCACCCAATATATCATCCCATCATCCCCAAACTTTTCGCTAATTCAAACACACTTAACACCCTTGTATAAATACCAAAAATAATCAAAAGATGGAATATTGCCACTTAACACAGGTACGGCCCTACTCTCCATGGCCACTTTCACCCATCCCCACCACTGCCACCCCATTTCGCCATTCCCCACCGCCACCGCCACCTCCACCACCACCCTCCGCCTAATCAGGCTTAACAGACCCAATATCCGCGTCCCACACACAAACGCTATAGGTAGCGCGCAACAGGATAGACAAACAGACACACGTCCACTGCACAAAACTACCCCTCTCCCCCACCACCACGGATACCCCCATCTCATTTCCGCCGCCGTGTCCCTCCACCAACTCAAACAAATCCATGCTCACCTCCTTAAACTTCACCTCCACCACAACCACCTTTTCCAACTTCTCCTTTCTTCCATTTCCTTCTCATCCTCCACTTCATACGTCCTCAATATCCTATCCTCACTTCATTATATCCCTCCAACGCACCTCTCCAACAAGCTTCTTAAGCATGTCACCCGCTCTGCCCATCCGCACCGTACACTCATATTTTTTCAGAAAACGCGAAAAAAGGGGTTCCCAATTGACAGGTTTACCTTCCCTACATTGCTGAAGGCAGCATCAAAATGTGGGGTGCATAATGAAGGAAAAATGATTCATGGGTTGGCTTCAAAACTTGGGTTCGATTCGGACCCATTTGTGGAGACTGCTTTGGTAGGATTTTATGTATCCTGTGGACAAATTTCTGAGGCCCGTTTGGTGTTTGATAAAATGTCTTATAAAGATGTTGTGACTTGGAATATTATGATTGATGGGTAAGAATTTCTTAATTATTATCATTACCACTATATATAACAGAAAGTTTGATCATGATGCTAGTGAGTTTTGAGTGAACTTATGCTTTTGGATCAATTACATCATAATTATAGTGTTTTTTTTTTTGTGGGAATGTTCTATATTTGATTTTTAAAATCGTTATGATCTCATCAATGTCTTGTTGCTAGTGAGTGAATATTGAATTTTATGTGCTTTTATTGTAGTTTAGTTTCGAAGACGAATGCATTGTCATTATAGTTAAAGGTGTGAACTTTTGCACCTCAGGTTTTGGGTTTTATTGTTTTTAAATGCAACAACTCTTGCATGCTTTGGATCACAATATAGTGTTTTTTAGGATATGTTTATCATAATTAGAGCGAGCATAAGTGGAATCATTTACAGTCATACTATAGTTGCATTTAGAGCATAAGTTTTTATTCTAGTATTATTTTATTAAAAAGTGATATATAACTGACCCACTGTTGGTTTTAGTTATGATTGTTATATTGGATATTTCCTGATAGATGATTTTATTTACATGTGTATAACAGTTATTGTCAAATTGGGCTTTTTGATGACATCTTCACGCTGGTGGAAGAGATGAAAAGCTCCAATGTGGAACCAGATGAGAGAGTTTTTACAACTATTCTTTCGGCATGTGCTCGACTTAGAAATTTGGATGCAGGAAAAGTTGTCCTCAGGTTCATATCTGAGAATGACATTGCGAGCAACTCTTATTTGCAGAGTGCTCTTATTAACCTGTATTCACGTTGTGGTGCCATGGATGTCGCTCAGAGTTTGTATGAAACATTTACACAGAAGAATCTGGTGGTCTCAACTGCCATGGTCTCTGGATATTCGAAAATCGGCAATATAGAAGCTGCT
>CAIGRF010201699.1:0-14480 GCA_903798235.1 Fraxinus ornus | reverse complement strand
CGAATCCACCTGCACCAAAAATCTGATTTTTGAACTTAGGTCTTGAAAAGTAGGGATTAATGTAATTACCACTTAATCTAATTAATTAAATTCGGTCCATAGATTAATTAATCTATTTAATTAATTCGGGCCTATTAACGAGCAACCCAATTTATTAATTGAACAATAATTGTTAATTAATTAATTGGAATCTCATTATCCCGGTTCTCCTTTTTTGTGTGATCTATTGGTTCTCGATCACGATACCTAACGACGCGAATTACTATTTTGATCTAATAAAATTTGATAAATTAAAATATCCATTTTTTAATTTATCATTTATTCACATTCGTCGTCCCAGATTGACATCTAACAATGTGTCAGGACAATACATGTGACGAGAAATGTCACGTGGTATGACAAAACCAAATTTATTCGCTTACTGTGAAACTATAATCCCTTTATCAATATGATTTGATCAATTACGAGATATGAATATGTGTCAATCTCAAATATTGATCATATCTTTCATCCTACTATTAAGTTAATACAAGTCGAAAGCTCATTTTTGACTTATGAGTACACCTTGACCAAGGATTTCGTTATTAATTTAATTGAATGGAATGTATCTAGATCATAACATCTTACTAACTAAGAGTGACAAATCCTTTATTGATCATTCATAACATTCATATGATTTTTGATATACCCGAACGATGCCGTACTAGTGATCCTTGGCAGAGCAATATCTAATATTACTAAAGTATGACCGTCCTCATATAAGGCACTATGATGACCTCAAGTAAAAAGACCAATTCTACTACTGAACGTTAAAGATTAACAACTGAAACTCAGATAGTTATACATGTGAAATCTCCCCACCGAGTCTCCAATGTTTTGTTTTATAACAAACATTCACGTGTTCATTTAAGTGTCACCACACTTTAAGTTGTGAGATCAACTATTTACTTCACAAGTAAGAAATACCACACGTGATGGTGTATCCGTAATAACGATATCAATATCTCGTTATTACTTATGACTACATACAATTTAAGATTCAGTCATATTGTAATTTGTATCTTACAATTACAACTTCTTGTGATTAACAATTTACAAAGACTTTAATCTACGAATTTTATTGTTTAATTTATTAGAATATTAATTTAATTAAATAATAGATCTTGCCATAAATATGTATCAATTATATATTAAAAGTGTTTATGTCCAAAGTTGATTAGATTTAGGGCTTAACACTTACATCTGTCCCCACAACTCCTGAAACGTCAATATCAGGTTGGTAACCCAGTTCGAGTCGACACCCAAAAATGAGGCTCGGCCTGAGCCTCGGCTTTGGTTTTTTTTTTCAACCCAGTCCGAGCCGCCGAGCTTTTTTGCCATCCCTAACTATAAGTCTTGTTTGCATTTCAAAATTTGAGTAAGCAATAATGTTATTCAGTTAAACATCTAATTAAGCTGATCTGAAAGTGTCACGTTTGTTAGGTTTTAGTTGATTTTGTAATTGACAAATTCTGTAAACAAAAGGACTTAAATTGATAGAATGTAAAAGCTCAAGGAGTAATGTGCAATTTGTTTAAAAGTTAGTTAAATAGGTCTAGGGTTTCGAGTTTGGAACAAGGAGGAAAACAGTGCGGATTTTCGCTGGACTGTAGCCAAGGGTTGGCTCGAGCTACAAAAGCAGAAATATCGTCGCTAGATCGTCGCTCCTCCTTTGCTCGAGCGACACACTATTGCTCGACTGGCGCTGGCTCCTCGCTCGAGCTACATGTTTATGTGGGAAATTTTTATTTCGCGTTTTAAAGGCTTTTTTCCCTGCCCATCTTTTTTCTACCCTACCATAAATATCAAATAACCTCAGAACGAAATTTTCTAAAGTTGAACAATAAGCAAAGACTGAGCTGTCAATATTCTTTCATAGCTTTCAACCTTCATATTTCTTTGAGATTCGTTCTTGGTAGTGAGAAAAACATCAGACCCAAATCCAAATACCAAAAATCACAATTCCTATATATCCGTCAGAGGTGCTGATGATCAAGAAAGGCGACTGAAGTTCCAGTCTGTGAGGAATGAGTTATTCTTCATGACCCATATGAGATAGACGATTCCACCAAGCTAGGGGCTGCTGGAGGATAGCGGAGTTCTAGGAAAGCGTTGGTTATTGCAGCTGGAATTGGTGCAGCAGAGCACAAAATTCAGGAAGGCTGTCAGAATTGCTGTCATGAGATTAGATAGCACGTGTCGTCGTCTAGTCAGGTAGATTGTAAGTGAAGAATCGTTTATAGTGGATTGACTGACAAAGTGCCCAGAGTTTTTCCCAGTTGGGTATGATCTGCGGTATTTCATGATTAACCATCTAGAGATAATTAATTGGTGACTTGTTGCTAATTAGTTAATAAATTTTTAATTTCGCATATTACACATATTCACCCCCCTCTAGGTGTTGTTAGGGTCGAACTTGCGTTTCTCAATTGGTATCAAAGCCTTAAATCGATTTTTGACCCTTTTTGTTTAGTCTAGATGAGTCAGTTTCTGTCCGTGCCTCCATTTTTCGATGGAAGCAATTATGCCTATTGAAAAGTTAGAATGAGAGCTTTTCTAAAGGTTTTAGATGAACGTATTTGGATAAGTACGCAAAATGGGTGGACTCCGCCTACAACAACTATTGTTGGTGTAGTTAGACCCACTGATATTTCTTTGTAGACTAAAATAAATTTGGATGAGTGTAATTGGAACAGTAAGGGCCTTCATGCCCCGTTTATGACTGTATCTGCTGAAGAGTCTAGGCGTGTATCAATGTGTGAAACTACTAAGGAAGTTTGGGATACTCTAGAAACCACACACGAGGGAACTAAAACTGTTAAGAACTTTAAATTGCAGATGTTGACCACTAGGTTTGAAGAGATAAGGATGGCTGAGGATGAGACTTTTGATAGTTTCTATGCTAAACTCAATGATATTGTCAATTCGAGATTTAATTTAGGTGAGAAGATTCCCGAGAGCAAAATTGTTAGGAAAGTCTTTGGATCATTGCCCCAGAGGTTTAGACCTAAGTTCACTGCTATTGAAGAGAGTAAGGACTTAGATGAGGTTAAAATTGAAGAGCTCGTAGGATCTCTTCAAACTTATGAACTCACTGTCTCACAACCTAAAAAGGTTAAATCCATCGCCATGAACACTGTTAGAGAAGCTGAGAGCGAGTCCACTGACACTGAGACCCTTAGGGACGGCGAAATTGCTTATTTCGTTAAAAAATTCCTGAAGGTGATGAGGAATAGGAGAAAGTATCAGGAGCAGAATAGTGATGTCCCTAATAAACTCTTGAGAGGTAGACGTCAGAAAAATACCTCTAGGACTCCCGTTAGGAAATTTCAATCTGTCCAATGCCAGGAGAGTAAGGAATTTGGTCACATTAGGAGTGAATTTTCTAATTTGAAGAAGAGTTCAGATAAAGAAAGTCGTAAAGCATTAGCTGTGACCATGAGTGATAAGGAGTCAGATTCTAGTTCTCATGATGAGACATCTGATGGTGAGGATGAGAATGGAGAAAGGGAGAATGAGAGTGTGCAATCTGATGATGAGACGGACATTCACGAGTCATATCGTGAATTGTTTGAGGAGAGTCTCAAAATTAAGAAGGTCAACAAAGCTGTTCTGAAAAAGGTGAACTAGCTTGAGTTTGAACGTGAAAGATTGTTGAGTGACCTTCATGACTCGACCAAGAAAATGAGTGAGTTGAAGCTCGTTAATGAAAACTTGGAAATCAAAGTTAAATCATTAACATCTGATCTTGATAAATCCAATGCTCAACTCCAATCATTTATGAGTGGTACACAGAAGTTGGACAATCTGCTTGGGATGAATAAGCTTATGGGTGACATGCATGGTCTTGGTTTTGTTCAAAATCATGATGCTATTGCTAGTACATCCAAGACCACGTTCGAACCTGTCAAGAACAAAGCTCGTGAGATTGCTTATCAGAGACCCTAAGGTAAGCATGCTATTGGATCGAGACATGCCGAAAAGCGTAGGGTCAATCGTCCTACTTATCAGCAACAACCATCGAGCATGTTTAGACCTAGGTTCATTCTCACTTGCCACCACTGTGGTACACTGGGACACATTAGACCTAGGTGTCGTAACCGTGTGACTAAAAGTAAGAATTTGGATTTCACTAACAAGATTGACTTTCTTGTAAATCAATTCAGCCACTTAACTGAGATGAGGACTCAATTAACTCAATCATCTTCTGTTCTAAGAAAGTTTAGGTCAAGAGAAGCGACCTCGAAGGTCGTGCTCTTAATGGTAAGGGTATTCAAATTTCGTCATGATTTGGTGTTTAGGTGCATGCATGTGTAGCCTATTGTGTCCATTCATTCATACATGCATCCCATTTATTTCTTTTTGTTATTTCTATTTCTTCTACATTTATTTGTTTTAAGTATTGTTTTAAAAGAAATATTGAAAAATATAAAAATCTTTTCTGTTTGGGCAAATGCCACATCGTAATGATTTGAAATGTGACACGTGTGACCAAGTAAACATTTATCTATTTTACACTGTTATTTCCATTACTTGGTTCGATTTAATGTGGAGTATTGACTATATGTGTCGTCATGTAATTATTTGCATTGCACACACTATGATCTTGTGAGCGAATCTGAACCGCGTGTGTGGGATTTAGGATGACAGTCACGTGTTAGTAGGGTGACCTCGAACGTGAAATGACATACATTTAGATGACCTAAACTCGTGATGGTCTCTTTGCATTGTTGCATTGATGATGAAAAAAATATAGTGATTAATTGGTTCATCTTATATTCTGTTCGAAGCCTATTTGACTCGAGTAATTAAACCCGAGGGGTTTCTCATAACGTGGTACCTATGATCATTTGATTTGGGTTAACCAGCTTAAAGCTCATTACATAGGTCAATTTAGTCCCTTAATGGATAGAGTCTGCACATAAGATGCTGCTTACGAGAAAAAGCGATAAAAATATTATATGCTCGTATTAAGGGTGAGAAAAGAAAATTTATCATATAATTGAGCTCATTTTTAGGTCCTAAAATTTATTCGGGTTTGACTTTCATCTATAGGGATCATACTTATCTAACTAGTGATGTTTTCATGTCATTTCTTACAAATATAAGGTTTTGAGTCATTTTCACGAGAAAATAGTGGCACATTACACATATGAGTCATTTATACACCTTACTCCATCTTGAACTTAACTACGTATGTGGAAAAGTTTGTTTGATAATGCTCGACTTGTGATTGCATGCTTGATTTTAGTCATCGAAGTGTCAGTGATTAATTTGCCTATTATTGAAAAAAAAAATATGCTATTTTTCTGAATTTTTGATGCTATTTTTGACAATTCAGTTTTCGCTAGCTTCTCGCTATGTATTGCTCAAGCGACAACAGCAGAAGCTACCTCGCTCACTTGTCGCTCGACGCACGTTCGAGCGACAACCCGCTATTGTGAATTAAAACGTCATTTTTCAAGGGTTTTCATATTTTCCCCAAAATTTGCACTTGATTTCTTTGAAATTATCACCACCCACATAAAATTCGTGCCTAAACATCATTTTTCTCACCTTAAATCACTTTGTTAAATGGGCATTTCATCAAAACAAGAGATTCAAAGGTAAATTGCTCAAAAACTCGATTTTTACTAATTTTTGCATTTCTCTTCATATTTTTCGAATTTTGGCTTCCATTACTTGAATGTTATGATTTAGCACTTCATATGTACATTATTTACATCGATTATCATTCATGCGTGCTTGATTTCTCAACAAACATTCGAGTGTGGACCAAGTTGGGATGATTTTGATAGAAAGTTGTGTTGTTTTGACATTCTTATCACTCATAATGCATAATTAGTTGTTTTTAATGTTTTTGGTGTGTGATTGTGGAATATGGTGGTGTTTGAGGTTGTGTAGTCGTTGGGTTGGTGTTTTTGAAATGGATTTTTTGTTGTTGGGTTTGGTCGATTCTTCATTGATAACTCGTGTTGTTTGGATTCGACTGTGTTGTTTGGGATGTCGAGTTGTGGATTGGGAGTTTGCATTGTGTTGGTTGTGCTTGGGTTGGCACTGCGCTATGATGTCATGTTCTTACGTCATGACATCACGTCCCTGCGTCTAGATACCACGGCACGTGTCATGTCTTCACGTCACCTATGTCTAGGCATCACTGCATGTTGTCATGCATTCACGTTAGTGCTTGTTTCTTGTCATTTTATTTGTCTCATTTTGCGTGCATTCGTGCATCTCATGCATATCATGAGTTCATTTGTCTTATATCAAGTTTTTGACTTTAATTGTCTCAATTCTTTCAGATGCCACCAAAAAGAGCATGTACTACTCCATCCACCCTTAGTACTTCGACTTCGTACAGTCGAACTAGGTTCATCTCCGTTGTTGCCCAAGATCTTTTTGGGTCGCAGTTTTCTCTTTGTCCCGTCCTTTTTGAGGACGAGGTCATCATGTCCGACCTGTCCTCCGACCTCGCTACTATTTTCACTTCCTGGGGTTGAGAGCCACTTTTAGTTGATTTGACACCCCCGCCGAGTCTTCTTGTACAAAAGTTATACGCTAACATCTACGATGGTAGTGGCTCTTGTTTTTAGGTTTTTCTTCGGGGTCGGGTAGTTAAGATTACTCCGGACGTTATATCGAGTCTTATTCACATTTCGAGAGTCGTCCACCCCCTCTTCCCATATCTTATTCTCGATTCACTTCCTTTGGACACTTTAGTCCGTTCTACGGTGTTTAACACACTGATGGAGGGTGGTCCAGGTGCGATGCGCATGGGTTACCCACTGACCGCTAGATTCTATTGCGCATTGTGTGCACGAATCTTTGGTTGGTTTCTCAGACTTCTTCATTACCTATGGAGAATGCTTGTTTCTTCTACGCCCTGCTGCATGGCAATTCTATTGATTTGCCTTCTTTCATATGCCAACAGATTTTGAGGGCATTCAGGACCACAGGGACTCGAGTTGGGCTACCTTATGCTTGTCACATATATAGGTTAGTCACAGCCTTTGGAACTAGTTTTCCAGAAGGGGTACCGAGACGGGTTTCTCGACCGATTGGCCATATCACTATCGCCCAGAGCAGGTCACATGCTTCTTCTGAGCCCGCATAGCCACAGGTTGATCCGACTGTGCCGGTGATCCCATCGATGACCTGATCTCTTTTGACCCTTTCGATTTTCCTTCTTTTTTCACAGTTCCTAAGTCCTCCGATATTCCTTCTTCTTCTTCGGCTCATCCTTCTACCGGATCAGTGCCTCATACTCCTCATACCGATGATGACGATGATGTTGCCGGTGCTACATAGATTTAGGCTTACCCCTTGTCAATGTGTGACAAAAAGGGGGAGTAGATATTTTTGAGCAGTTTTTGGCTGTATAGTTTAGACAGGGGAGTTTGTAAATTTTGGAGTATGTATCTAGATTTTTGTGCTTACATGATGTATGATTATTTTAAAATTTGGATGTAATTTACGTTTAGCTATATATAAAATTGATATCATTGTTTCAAATTGACTTGTATTTCATGTTTTGCAATTTATATCTGAGGGGTCGTTGGGGTGAGACATAGATATATTTACCTACTGCTTAAACACTTTGAGAGTTTGCAGTTAGGGGGAGCACATACATATTTGTTTAATTTCAGTTTCGCTAAATTAAGTTTTTGATGTTTTGATAGTGTCAATGTTTCGTTTTGGTATGTTGGGTTGCATTGATACTATGTATTAGTTTAGCTTGTGATGTAAAACTGAAAAATATGCTTCGTGAGTTACAATTGCTTAAATGACACTTACAATTGAACTGTTTGAGCCGTGATTATCATTGATATTATTTTCCGCACATTTTACACTGATATTTGAGTTGTCTATTTCAGGAAATAGGTACTATAGAGTTCGTTCAAGACAGTTTGTAATTGTAGAGTGTGTCATTGTTTTGAGTCTATAACTTTTATTTTATTATTGTCATGATATATATTAGTGTTTTGTCATAGAATGCCAAATGTGGAGTTTGTTAGGAGGAAAACAGCGCGAATTTTCGTTGGACTGTAACCAAGGGTTGACTCGATCTACAAAAGCAGAAACATCGTCGCTAAACCATCGCCCCTCTTTCGCTCGAGCGGCACACTATCACTCAACTGTCGCTGGCTCCTCGCTCGAGCGACATGTTTGTACGAGAAATTTATATTTCACGTTTTAAGGGCTTTTTCCCGGCCCATCTTTTTTCTACCCTACCTATAAATATCAAACAACATCAGAACGAGATTTTCAAGGTTGAACAATAAGCAAACACTGTGTTGTCAATATTGTTTCATAGCTTTCAACTTTAATGTTTCTTTGAGATTCGTTCTTGGTATTGAGAGATCCAAATCCAAATACAAAAAAACCACACTTCCTATATATATCTGTCAGAGGTGTTGAAGATCAAGGAATGCGACTGGAGTTCTAGTATCTGAAGAACGGGTTGTTCTTCGTGATCCACATGAGATAAGCGATTCCCCCAAGCTAGAGGCTGCTGCAGGATATCGGGGTTTCAGGAAAGTATTGATTATTGCAGCTGGAATCAGTGCAGGAGAGTACAGAATTAAGGAGAGCTGTCAGAATTACAGTCGGGAGATCAGATAACACGTGTCGTCGTTTAGTCTGGTAGACTGTAAGTAAAGAATCATTTATAGTGAATTGACAGGTAAAATGCTCGAGTTTTTCTCAGTTGGGTTTCTCCGTGATAATACTGTTGTTCATTTACTACTTTATATATATTGAATGTATGATATGCGGTATTTAAACTTATGGTTAAACTGACGTGCATGATTAATCATCTAGAGATAATTAATTTGTGATTTGTTGCGAATTAGTTAATAAATTTTTAATTCCACATATTATACCTATTCACCCACCTCTAGGTGTTGTTAGAGTCGAACTTGTGTTTCTCAACGTTATTTTCGTTCATTAACACATTTACTCGTGTTATTTACTTTAATATTTATCGTATCCACCGATAGGGAGGGCGCCGGGTGTCCATAATAGACACCCCTATGGGTACAATTATGTACCCGTAGCACAACTCATATATAAATTGCTTAGTCTTAGCCACCAAATGTTTAAAGTTGATCTTTTGGTCCAAAGAACATGGTTATAAAACATGGTCGCATTTATCCATTGGGAAAAGTGTCTTTTCACAATGCCGGAATTTCCAAGCCTCAAGACTTTATATGTTGAAAGAATTGAATGACGAAATCATTGTAATCAACATTTTCACACCCTTGTCAAGTGAAAACTAATGGAGAAATGCTTCATAATCAATTACTTTCACCGGATATTTCAACAAACTTTATCAAATAGGTCATCGTATCAAGTTGAATGTTAGTATGTTGAATAAGCCACTGTTTGATGGTCATTTTTTTTTTGAAAAATATTGTTTTAAANNTTTTTTTGGAGAATGTATGGTTAAAAAATAGGAAAAAAGTTTGGATTTACGCGTAAAATATTTTATGGTGTAGTTAAATAATGAGTATGTAAAAAAAAAAAAGCTTTGAAACAATGGGAAACAAAGATGGACTAAATAATATACCTTAAATTGACCTAATAAGAATCAACAAAAAATGGACAAATTAATTCGTATATTGGAAGAGTTGAAAGTTGTTCTATTTTTCTTGTAAAGTAAACACCTAGTGTGACTATTTGCATAACTTATTCATATATGAAATTTTTATATTGATTCCAATGAGTTGGCTTAGTTGGTAAGTTGGACTATCTTAAGCAAGGACCCTCACACGGTTTCGTACATTCTTTCAATTTTTAAAGCTTTCAGTATAGTGTTTGAAATGCCAACATGTTTTCTTTGAACCCACTAAATGATAATATATATTATTGAGGCGACAAATCATTGTTTTGAATTTGCCAACAAAAAAATATGCGTTTGGTAATCTTGCATATAAGTTTTTGTTATTGGGATTGACAATTTGATTTCCTTGTTGTTACTATGGATATAACTACTGAATATTTTAATTTGTTTGTTCTATTAATTTATACGATTTATATTGTCCAATTTATCTTACTAAATATTTTTGAAGCAAGTTTTATGGTTTTGACAAAAGTTATCATAAGATGAAACTAATCTATTTTCACTTTGGCGTTTGTAGATGACTTTAATCAAGCACCCTTGACTTCGTTAGCGTTGGTTATACCTTATGTTCGACAAGACTACAAATCCACAAAATTGGCTTAATATACAAATGGCCATAAGGTTTTTAAACATGGCATCTTTATCATTCATTCCTAATTATGAAACGCAAGAACTTCTTTAGATTTCTTCAATTCCATTTCTTATTTCTTGACTAGCATGATTAGCAATTAACAACTAGAGTTATGCTTGAAATACGTGAATTTTTTTTTACTGGAACTTTACTTATAACACACATGGATGGGGCTCGCATAATTTTTTATTTGTTTTTAATACATGTGGGGCTCGCCTCCTTGTGAGGGGTCTGTAAAGCCCATTTGAAATAAAATTATGTACATGGGGTTTTTTACTTAAACAACTATTAATTGCATTGACAATTGTGTTCTATTTAAATAGTGAAAACGTCATTCCAACAATAATTTCCAGCATGGATAGTGACGTCCTAAGGCAGTTAGTCTTTGATAATTTATTATAATTATAGTAGTAGTGACTTATTTTCCAAAGTAGATTTTGTTGTCCTGGATTATTAAAGGAGAAAAATGTTTATTAGTATACAGGTCTGAATCAAAGTCTGGTAAACAAAATAATAAAATAGTAATAGTAATAGTCAACAACTCTCCTTTTTCTCTCAATATTCGAAAGTAAATAATAAGAGCAATAATAGATGCATGTAACAAAACCCCCTACTATGCCCGGATTGTAAATTACATAGCCTCGATAAAAAATGATGGTTCCTTCAGAAAAATGAGGTACTTAAATTCTTTTTTTTCAATGAAGTCCCGCTCTACATAAAATGACCCTCCTTGTAGTGTACACTTCCTTCAATTATTCGATCATTCGATACTTATTGAATACGAAGAAAAAAATGCATTCACTCCTGACGTGGCTGTAGTCGAGGTGGAGGCATTAAAACCCTATCAAAACTTTGACTGTGTTTCGATTTAAAAAAATTGTAACAAAGTTTATTCGATTTAATTCTGGAATAATGTAAAATATTTCACACTAGAAAACCATAAAATTTGGTTAAATATTGAATGGTTAGTATTTTTCCTAAATAATGTGAATGCGTGGTACTGTAAGGCATGTGGATCACAATGGGGAAGGTTGGATGCCACCCAAATTATAGTGTCATTTATCTTATTGGTTTCCTACACAGAGTTTCTCCTTTTCTAGAATTTACATACCACAAAAAATTTATTTATACATTCAATTGATAGAGACATTTTGCTACTTGAAATTGACGTACGTTCTTTTTTCACAGAGACATTTTGCTACCTGTTTGGAAAAGATTAAAATAAGATTTTGATAAAAAAAAAAAAAATGATGAAATACGTGATTAAAATTAATGTTTAACTTTGACTTTGATTTTAATCAAATCTTTTTAGCAGTACCAAACTGGGGCTAAAAGGAACAATACTCGGAGGGTGCTTTTGATGCACTAGAATCAATCATATAAAGATTAATTTAGTCGAGTCTAGTACATGGTGCAAAAAATTCTTTGAATGATGGATTGGAATCAATTAAAACATACTTTTATTATGAATTATTGCCTTCGTATCTTTAACATTGAAATAAATAACTTTGAATGAGTAATAACATTTTTTAATTAAAAGTAAGAAAAGAATAAGTTATTTAAACTTTTTAATTATCTCTCTCTTGATTCTTCCCTCCAAATTCAATACGTTGTACCAATTCAACCCCCAAATATTAATAATTATACAAAGCAAATAAGGTATAAATAGTTGACTTTGGCAAGAAACACAAAAAAGCTGGTATAAGTTCACTAACTAAAGTCTTATATTGGCCAAATCAAGGGAGTGCATGCATTTGAACATTCTTCTTGGACCCTCGAAATCTTTGGGTTCAACTTTTTTGATATGCTCAAATCAGTTCTATGCAGATTTTCAAAGTGCTGTTTAGAATAGTGAAATGATACGTACCCAAACGAAGAATGAATGATAGCAATATTATAGATCTTATTTTCAATAGTTAAATATATAAATGTTTTTACTTTCGTCAATATTGGTCTTGTAGTGTATAAAATTCTTTAAGTAAATGTAATACCGGTCGAACTATATAAGATCCTCTCTTTTATTTTATAGTAATGCGTTTTACACCGTTAACGCCAAAATTTGTCGCTAAGGAATTACATATGCTTTTAATATTGTCGAAATTTTATTTTTTATTTGTGTAACCAATTACCTGATTTATTCCCCAATTAATGACATAAAAAAATTGGATGAATCTTCGAAGTAAAATAAGAATTGATTTTTATCAATAGAAAGTACCATAGTAAAAAAGGAAAGTTTATTTTCGTCCTAATTTAATCCAATAGTTGACATAGTGAAGGATATTAATCATTAGGCAAATTTATATACCCAACAAATGCGGAAGTGTGAAGTGTTATTAAGGAACTTTCGAAGTAGAAATATCTAATGAGTAACTTCTAGTTATAATATTTTTCAAATTTGATCAATTTCGACAACTTGTTGACTCGATAATTACTATAGTCGGAGGTGACAAACTGCAGTATGCATCGTAGCCCGATTACTATTGTAGTTAGCCTAAAAACTACAGTGGAGTAGGTTCAGGCGAACTGTATCAGCCATAATGACCCAATTAATACCGTCATTGTGACCCAGTTACAACCATACTCGGCTTGAAAATTTTTATTGACCGTCATAACTCGGTTACTATTAGCGTGGTCAACGGTGGGTAAGTGGAGTAGCTCTCATGACTCAGTTATCACCATAGTTGGCCTTGGCAAGCTGTAGTGGCAATCATCTCCCGATTCTTACCATGCTCAGCCATGATGAACTAGAGAGGCTGGTTGTGGAAAATTTCTTTGGACCATATATATATATATATATATATAAAGATTTGGGGTTTCATTCTAAAATACCAATCTTATTAATAGGAGTAGCATAATCCTTTATAAGTTGGTTTATATTTTCATTTTTATTTGATGTGAGATCTATTTCTTAACATGTCCTCGCAATAATACATTACTTTTCATTTTTAATATGTAATACATACTACAAAATTCTTATCATGTATGAATTTCGTATTATTAATTATAAATTAATTAACATTCACATTAATTTGGACTCAATGAATTTTAACGTTATGAATCTTGATCTATATGAATCTAGGATTATTATAAATGAATTTATTTTATTCATGTATTTAGGAATTTTAATGAGTGTTTAAATTCATATATTAATAATTAATTTTTAAGTGCCAAATGCAGTATAAAAATGTTCATCATTTGTAGTATTTCATCATCACAAAAAATTTGAATAATAGAAATTGAGTTTTGAAAGTACATTTTCTTTTTAAAATTTTTATTTTCTTCGGTTTGGTTGAGACTCATCTAATCCTTCTAGCAACTTGGTATCAAATATTACTTTTACAATATTTATAAAGTATTTTAGAAACGTGCAATGCAAATTCAACTCTGACTAGTATATATAAATGTCGCATCAAGTGATAATCATTTTTGGACGATTATAGCCATACTATAATTTAATTATTTCAATAATATCTTATTTTTCGTTTTCAATATGTATTCAATTTAGAAACTGTAATAAATACTATAATTAATCTCAATTAAGTAAAATTCATATTTATTTAATTAATATTAATTAGAATTTTACATTTACATTTATATTTACATTCACATTCGCGTCCGCGTCCACGTCCACGTCCATGTTATTAATTCTCAATTAATTAAAATTTACATTCATTCAATTAACATTAATTAGAATTTGAAATTTAAGGATGCTGTTCATTATTCACATAACGTCCATGTATGCTAATTAGCATTCAGTTTCACTTAATTGGAAATTAAAATATATTCATTTAATATAAATGATTTAATATTCATTGTCACATATATATTCCTTGGTATTAATTCTAAGTTAATTATCAGTCAAGTTAATTTATGTATCGTGATACGAACCCCGTAGCAATGGTAACTATGAAACCCACAACTAGATAGATACGGAACCCAATAACGCCATTAAACCGGGTTTTGGATTTGAACCCAACAAGGTGAACAAAAAAATCCAACGATAACGACGATGCGTTGAACCGCTTGATTACACAATGAAGAACCCACGATCCGATGTTTGAACGCCAGAAGATTGAATATTGATAAGTTCGATTTGTTGTTCAATTGAAGAACAAGGAAAGCAATAGCCTCTCAATAATAATTGTCAAGAAAAAATTCTAGTATAATGAATGTTTTTGGTATTTATAC